>CM054811.1:23453402-23757525 GCA_028984105.1 Lavandula angustifolia
ATGGCTCTGAAGTAGTGAAAAAATAGGCAAACTCATCAAACCTGACATCTCTGGATACGATAAGTTTTCTTGAAGTGTTATCAAAGTATTTGTACCCCTTCTGAGATGTGGAGTAGCTGATGAAAACGCACCTTTGAGCTCTGAAGTTCAACTTATCTCTGTCTTTTGTTGGAATGTGTACAAAACACACACATCCAAAAACCTTGAGATGATCAATTTTTGCCTTTCTGCCATGTAGAATCTCGAAAGGAGACTTGAATTCCAAAACCTTGCTTGGTAATCGATTGATAAGATAGACTGCAGTTTGAATAGCATGAGACCAAAACCTCTTCGGCATATTAGATTGAAGCATCAAGGATCTTGTTTTCTCAAGAATATCTCTGTTCTTACATTCAGAATTGGCATTTTGTTGGGGTGTACCAACACAACTAGTCTGATGCAGGATACCATTTGTGGTCAAGTACTCGGTTATAATTTTGGAAGTATACTCAGTGCCATTATCGGATCTTAAGGTCCCTATGTCCGATTTGAAGTGGTTCTTGACAAGTTTATGAAATTTCTCAAAGTTTATGAACACTTCATTTTTGGTCTTTAACAAATATACAAAGGTGGTTCTTGAGAAGTCATCAATGAAAGAAACATAGAATCGATAGCTATTAATAGAGTCACTAGTACAAGGTCCCCGTACATCTGTGTGAACAAGCTCAAAAACACGAGTAGTTTTAGATGGAGAACTAGAGAAAGGAAGTCTAGTAGATTTAGATTTACAACATACATCATAGACGTTACTGCTTTTACAAAAATCAAGGAACAAAAGAGATAACACATTGTTGGAAAGATGAGCTAAACGTCGATGACATATTTCTTGACAAGGAGTGGGTATAGATCTTGACAAAAGGCTAAAAAAGTTGGAGGTAGATGTAGTAGAGACCATCTAGGAAGAAAACTTCGACAATCTTCTTCAGGGAAATAGGTTCCTGAAAAGTAAAAGTATGAGGAGTGAATTTGGCATCGCAATCAAGAGTTCTAACGATTTTACCAACTAAGAGAAGTTTGAAAGGGAATGAGGGAAAAAAATAACACAGTAGATGGTTTGTTGGAGAATAGATTCAATTTTCCTTTGCCTAAGATGGGGACTCTAGTGCCATTAGCTATCTCGATATATGTAGGCTCAGGAAATTTTTGTAAGTCTTGAATGTTAGAGGTGTTGGGATTTTGTATATTGGAAGAAAATTTTATGCTTGTATACAATGTGTTTTATCTTTACCACTATTTTATTCTCCTATCTGATAAGTATATATTTGCACATGTAATCCTTTATCTTGTATAAAAGTTAGATTTGTGTAGTGTGTCGGGTATCACAGAAGACTACACAAATTGGTTGAACTGACAAGATATAAACAGTTATCACAGCTGAGACAACTTAAGGATAAGTTGTCGGTTTAAGCTGCAGTTTAGATAAGAACTGGCTTGTCTTGGCTGCTTGTCTTTACTGGTACACTTAAGGTGGTGTATTGATGGATCACAGTGAGATGTGTTCTCCTAACTGACCTTAGTGGAGAACCAAAATCTCGGTGACTTAGCTGGTCTAACGCTTGGTAAGACTTCTGCTGAGCGCATTTGGCTATCTATCACGTTGACCTGCTATGGTGAACGTCATCGCGACCGTATCTATGTATCTTGGGTGTTAGTAGTTATTTGTGTCTCAGGCTGGTTGTCTGTATCTTGCAACCGTATCCTAGTAAAATAGGTTGATAATATCCCCTGAGGAACTCGTAAGGATTAGCACATTAAACTCGGCCGCTTGATTAAGTTCAAGTGTGTTAATAAGGTCGAGTGGTACTTCTTAGGAATATATAAGATATTAATTAATTTAAGCTGTCAATGGGCTTAATTAATTAACTGATATTTCTATCTTAAATACGGGGATCGATTAAGTCTAAAATACAAGCCCATGCTCAAGTTGGGATAAAGGGTTAAGTCAGCACGAATTCTCTAGTGGAATGAATCTCTGTTTATTAATTAATTTTGCTCTAGGCTGAGCATAGATAATTAATTAATTTGAGGCCCGGCTTTATTTTTTGTATTGGATCCCTGGTCTGGCCCAATTAGCTGCCCAGTATTTATTCTGCCCTCTCTCGGAAATTATTATTAATAGATTAATGTATTTATGCATTATTTAATAATATAGAAATTATTTATTTGGAATTAATTGGCTGGGCCAATTAATTGATAAATAAATGACCCAGTTATTATTAATTATATTATGGCTTGAATATTAATTTATTATTAGAAGCCCATTAGCATTATAATTACTAATGGGCCACAATTATAATATAATGTTTTATACATTATATATAGAAGTAAAACACGTTGATTAAGTGAATGATTTCATAAAATCATAAAGAGAGATAACGTGAGTTAACGTTGGTGAGCAGAAAAATAATTCCTCTCAGATCTCTATCCACACGAAGGAGCGGAAGGGCCAGGACACAGATCAAAAGATCTGACAC
Organism: Lavandula angustifolia; assembly: GCA_028984105.1. Classification (NCBI taxonomy): domain Eukaryota; kingdom Viridiplantae; phylum Streptophyta; class Magnoliopsida; order Lamiales; family Lamiaceae; genus Lavandula; species Lavandula angustifolia. The sequence continues at coordinate 23,455,916 of CM054811.1, forward strand.
ACGAGCAACAATCAAAGCTGCAACAACATACGAAGGAGGAAGGTAATCATTCTTCACCTCCTATTTTCTTCAATTGGTATCAGAGCCTGGTTTAGGCTCTGATTGCTGTTGTTAGGAGAATGATTAATGTTTATTTCCATCGTTATCGGGCTAATTTCGTGTTTGAGGCAGCCTGCGAGCCATTGTTTTGACCCCGTTGTAACGTTTTTCTCATGAGAAAATCCACAAGTAGTTGATAGAACCTATTTGTTACATGTGTTGTACTAGTTTCTATATTGTTATTTTGATCCGTGAGGCACATAAATCGAGGCGGAAGCAAAGAAGTAGGCGCAGCCAAAACCCTAGTTTTCTAGGGTTCCACTGCCGCTTGCGGCGGCAAGTGGCGGCGCGTCCAGTATCCTCCGGCCAAGCGGCTTGCACCGTTTGGTTCATCTTGTCATGAGCTACATGTCGGTGTGTTGTATGCGGTCATACGACCTCGGATGTGACCGAGAATCGAAGTCGCAAGTTCGCTGCTCACCATGAGTTTTTTTTTTGGCGATTCGTTTGAATTTCGGGAAGTTGATGGACTAATCTCGGCTGGAATCCGTTACACGGTGGCCGTGAGTGTCCAAACATCATTCCCCCTTTTTAAATTGATCGAATCGCGGTTTGGAAACATGTAATTTTGAGTGGTGGAACTCACCAATGACGGGATGCATTTTTTCCATGAATCCCGTTGCGGCAGCGGCAGATCTGGGCAAATCAAAGTTGTCCAGACCACCGACAACACGGTGAGGCGGAGGGACACGGTAGACGGCAGCGGAAGGGCGGAAATTTGCGGCGGCGCGCGGGCTGCTTCTCCAGCGCGCTACTGCTTCTCCAACGCCGAACAGCGGGCCTGCCGGCGGAGGAGGCCGGCGGTTCCTGGATCACCGTGGACGGGCGACCACCACCATGTCGGCGGCGGGAAGTGAGACAGCGGCGACAGTTTCTCTTCAAGACCCAGTGCTGATGTCAGCCTATACGCTGACGTGGCAGTACACGTGTCTGACACGTGGCAGCTACCCCTGATGACGTGGCGCCATGCAGAATTCGATGTAGTTTTTCACATACGATGTTTTCTATGTAATAGATAGAATTTAATTTTTTTTATCTGTGTTTTTAGACCGGTAATGACGTTTTAAATTTCCTATTTGCGTATTTATTTATTTTTTCTTATGTGACTAATTGCACTTAGAAAAGAATGAAAATAGGATTTACGTCGTATTAAAGCATGTTTATTTTTCGCGAGCACATTTTATTATGTGCGCTTAGAAATTGCATGCATTAGGAATTATATGGTGAATGCATGATTCAACGAACCTTTTGAAGAAAAAGACTAAGAAAATAATAAATTAAATATTTAACTGGATTCCATTTAAATTGGAAATTAAATATTTAACCCGACCTCCATTAATTGGACCCTACACAAAAGTGGAACAATTATATAAGTAAACGTCCACCTGAGTGGCTTGCTTATATTTTTGAACCACGAGTTTTGTGAGATGGGTTTTCTATTGTAATATTTAATTATTATTGAGTAGTGGGAGCGAAGCCGTAAACGTCCACCTGAGTGGCTTACGTGTCTAGTAAACTGCGGGTACACCTTCCTCCGAAGTCCCTTCCCGCGTTTTAATATTAATAGTGACATGGTCTAGAGATATCGGATTATTAATTCTATTCGTCTTAAGAACCTAGGCGTAGATTGGAATTAAAGAGCTAGGTATATAGCTTGGTCTCGGGGGTACACGAATAAATGTCCACCATTCTGCCGAGGCGTGCCCGGTGCTGTCAACTGGGATGTAATCCCACATTCTGTCAAGTAGTCCTTGAACTCGTTGGATAGGTATTCCCTGTTGGGATTTTGTATACTGGAAGCACTTTTTATGCTTGTATACAATGTGTTTTTGTCCTTACCACTATTTTATTCTCCTATCTGATAAATGTATATATTTGCACATGTAATCCTTTATCTTGTACAAAAGTTAGATTTGTCGGGTATCACAGAAGACAACACAAATTGGTTGAACTGACAAGATATAAACAGTTATCACAGCTGAGACAACTTCAGGATAAGTTGTCGGTTTAAGCTGCAGTTTAGATAAGAAGTGGCTTGTCTTACCGTGCTGACTTACCCCTTTATCCCAAATTGAGCAAGGGCTTGTATTTTAGACTTAATCGATCTCCATATTTAAGATAGAAATATCCGTTAATTAATTAAGCTCACTGACAGGTTAAATTAATTAACATCTTATATTCGTGAGTAGTACCACTCGACCTTATTAACACACCTGAACTTAATCAACCGGTCGAGTTTAGTGTGCTAATCCTTTCGAGTTCCTCAGGGGATATTATCAACCCATTTTACTAGGATACGGTTGCAAGATACAGACAACCAGCCCGAGCCACAAATAACTACTAACACCCAAGATACGTAGATCCGGTCGCAATGACGTTCACCATAGTAGGTCAAAGTGATAGATAGCCAAATGCGCTCAGCTGAAGTCTTACCAAGCTTAAGACCAGCTATGTCACCGAGATCTTGGTTCTCCACTAAGGTCAGTTAGGAGAACACATCTCACTGTGATCCATCAATACACCACCTTAAGTGTACCAGTAAAGACAAGCAGCCAAGACAAGCCACTTCTTATCTAAACTGCAGCTTAAACCGACAACTTATCCTTAAGTTGTCTCAGCTGTGATAACTGTTTATATCTTGTCAGTTCAACCAATTTATGTTGTCTTTTGTGATACCCGACACACCACACAAATCTAGCTTTTATACAAGATAAAGGATAACATGTGCAAATTTATTTATTTATCAGATAGGAGAATAAAATAGTGGTAGGGACAGAACACATTGTATACAAGCATAAAATTTGCTTCCAGTATACAAAATCCCAATAAGAAGACGGTCCTTATCGGCGGCATACGAATGCCAAAGAAGAAAGGAAGGTTCTTTAATTATGGTAAGAAAGGACACTGGAAGATTTATTAACCAGATGTCAAGGCAAAACAGAAATAGACGCGAGTCGCTCTTGTAACGTAAACTGTTCTAGTTTCCTCTTCTACCCACGAATGGGTAGTGGATTCAGGGGGAACTGGTCATGTTTGTTACACCTTGCAAGGTTTCTTGCAGAAAAGGCAATTGAGCGATGGCGAGGTGGTAGTCTCAATGGGCAATGGATCGAGAGTTCCTGCAATTACCATTGGAGATTTTCATCTATCTTTTGATAATTCTGTTTATATGTTCCTCAGTTTAGGCGAAACATTATTTCTGTTTCAAAACTCTATACCATGGATGGTTATAAATCAAGTTTTGATAGTGAAGTTTCTATCATGAAAGACGATGATTTTATCTGTGGTGGACCATTAAACGAATCTTTATATACTATTACTTCTAAACTGCGTAATTTTGTTAATGTTGCTTCCTCATCATCAAATCCTAAGAAGAGGAAAGAATCTTCTAAGGTAAACCAAACTTATATGTGGCACTTAAGACTAGGTCACATCAATCTAAAAAGGATTCAAAGGTTGGTGAAATATGGATCATTCGAGTCTCTCCAAGTTGAACCATTTCCAACTTGCGAACCCTGCTTAGAAGGAAACATGGTGACTAGGACTTTCAAGGCAAAGGGTTATAGAGCCACAGAAGTATTAAGTTTGATATATTCTGACTTGTGTGGGCCTATGTCTACACAAGCTCGTGGAGGGTATGAGTACTTTGTCACATTTACTGATGATTACTCGAGGTATGAATATCTTTACCTTCTTCGCCACAAGTCGGATTACTTTGAAACCTTTAAGGAATTCAAGGCAGAAGTGGAGAAGAAGTTAGGTAAAGATATTAAAACACTGCGATCTGATCGTGGTGGGGAATACCTATCCAATGAGTTCAAGGACTACTTGACAGAATGTGGGATTACATCCGTACGGCGACAAAGACACGCACACGCCGCGAGAATAGTGTGTCAGAGAGAAGGAACCGAACTCTCGTAGAGATGGTTCGGTCGATGATGAGTTATGCAACTTTACCAATTTCCTTTTGGGGATATGCCCTAGAGACTGCAGCATACTTGCTGAACCGTGTGCCTTCCAAGTCAGTACAAAAGACCCCTTTCTTGTTGTGGAACAACGTAAGCCTAGCAATGATTAAGTCCATTCGGATTCGTCTTGCCATAGCAGCTCACATGAACCTAGAAATCTGGCAAATGGATGTCAAAACTGCATTCTTAAACGGTCACCTTGAAAAAGGAAGAGACATCTACATGAAGCAGCCAGAAGGTTATGTGAAGGAGGGCGAAGAGCATCTAGTTTGGACGCTTAAGAAGTCTATTTATGGACGTAAGCAAGCTTCCCGATTATGGCACCAGCGTTTCGACGAGGTAGTCAAATCCTATGGATTTGTATCCTGTCCTAACGAGGTTGTGTACCGTATCTGTGTTAACGGACCAGTGGTGTTTCTTGTACTTTACGTAGAAGACATCCTTCCCATTGGAAACAATGTTGAAGTGTTATCAGACGTAAAGACGTAGTTATCTGAGCAGTTTCAAATAAAGGACTTAGGTGAAGCTGCTTACATCCTTGGGATCAAGGTTATCCGAGATCGCCAGAAAAGGATGTTAAGCTTATCACAAGCGTCCTACATTGATACTGTTATTGCTCGTTTTAGCATGCAAAATGCCAAGAGAGGTTCTGTACCTTTCAGACATGGCATTTTTCTATCAAAGAATCAGTGCCCTAAAATGCTTGAAGAGATAGAAAGTATGAGGCTAGTACCATATGCTTCCGCTGTCGGTAGCCTCATGTATGCAATGCTTTGTACGAGACCAGATATCTCATATGTTGTAGGCATGGTCTCAAGATATCTGTCTAACCCTGGACAGGAGCACTAGACGGCGGTAAAGCACATTCTTAAGTACCTTAAAAGGACTAGAGATTATAGGCTTGTTTCCCGTCGATACGATCCCAGTGCCTATGGGTTATACGGACTCGGATTTCCAGGCTGACAGAGACGAGAAGAAGTCTACCTCGGGTTATGTGTTTACCTTGGGAGGTGGAGCCATCTCATGGAGGAGTGCAAAGCAGAAATGCATTGCGGACTCAACCATGAAAGCAGAGTATGTGGCTGCTTCAGAAGCCTCTAAAGAGGCTGTTTGGCTCAAGAATTTCCTCCTGGATCTTGATATTGTTCCGTATTTACCTAAGGCAATCACAATTTATTGCGATAATGCGGGTGCAGTGGCAAACTCAAAGGAAGCCAGATCCCACAAGGCGTCTAAACACATAGACAAGAAGTACATTATCAAACGAGAATTCGTACATCGAGGAGACGTGGTGATTGGAAAAATTGGAATAGAAGACAACCTAGCTGATCCTTTCATGAAGAGCTTACCAGTTCCGGCTTACAAAAAGCATGTTCGTGGCGTAGGAGTGATAGAGATGCCCCCCACTTAGGACTACAGAAACTTTTGTATAAGTGGGAGAAGATGCAGTGATAGATAGGATAGATAGTTGAGTACTAGTTTGTACCTAGAACTGACACATTGTATACTAAAAGTTTACTTCAGTATAAGTGGGAGAATTGTTGGGATTTTGTATATTGGAAGCAAATTTTATGCTTGTATACAATGTGTTTTATCTTTACCTCTATTTTATTCTCCTATCTGATAAATATATATTTCCATATGTAATCATTTATCTTGTATAAAAGTTAGATTTGTGTAGTGTGTCGGATATCACAGAAGACTACACAAATTTGTTGAACTGACAAGATACAAACAGTTATCACAGTCGAGACAACTTAAGGATAAGTTGTCGGTTTAAGCTGCAGTTTAGATAAGAAGTGGTTTGTCTTGACTGCTTGTCTTTACTGGTACACTTAAGGTGGTGTATTGATGGATCACAGTGAGATGTGTTCTCCTAACTGACCTTAGTGGAGAACCAAAATTTCGGTGACTTAGTTGGTCTTAAGCTTGATAAGACTACAGCTGAGCGCATTTGCTATCTATCACTTTGACCTACTATGGTGAACGTCATCGCGACCGGATCTACGTATCTTGGGTGTTAGTAGTTTTTTGTGGCTCAGGTTGGTTGTCTGTATCTTGCAACCGTATCCTAGTAAAATAGGGTGATAATATCCCCTGAGGAACTCGTAAGGATTAGCACACTAAACCCGCCCGGTTGATTAAGTTCATGTGTGTTAATAAGGTCGAGTGGTACTTCTCCGGAATATATAAGATGTTAATTAATTTAAGCTGTCAGTGAGCTTAATTAATTAACAGATATTTCTATCTTAAATACGGGGATCAATTAAGTCTAAAATACAGGCCCATGATCAAGTTGGGATAAAGGGGTAAGTCAGCACGGATTCTCTAGTGAAATGAATCTGTGTTTATTAATTAATTTTGTTCTGGGATGAGCTTAGATAATTAATTAATTTGAGACCCGACTTTATTTCTTGTATTGGATCCCTAGTCTGGCCCATTAACTGCCTAGTATTTATTCTGCTCTCTCTCTCGGAAATTATTATTAATAGATTAATGTATTTATACATTATTTAATAAAATAGAAATTATTTATCTAGAATTAATTGACTGGGCCAATTAATTGATAAATAAGTGACCCAGTTATTATTAATTATATTATGGGCTGAATATTAATTTATTATTAGAAGCCCATTAGCATTATAATTACTAATAGGCAACAATTATAATATAATATTTTATACATTATATATAGAAGTAAAACACGTTGATTAAGTGAATGATTTCATAAAATCATAAAGAGAGATAACGTGAGTTAACGTTGGTGAGCAGAAAAATAATTCCTCTCAAATCTCTGTCCACACGGAGCAGCGGAAGGGCCGGGACATAGATCAGAAATCCGACACACAAGCAACAATCAGAGCTGCAACAACATACGAAGGAGGAAGGTAATCGTTCTTCACCTCCTATTTCCTTCAAGAGGGTCATTAGTAATGTGTTGAGAGGCACCTGAATATACTATCCAAAAATTACTAGTCTTGGTCAAATGTAAGGCAGTAGCAAGAGCAGATAAGATACCTAATTCTGAGCTGACTACTACCAACCAGATTTGCTTACTTTTGCTTTAAAAACCTTGCAAATTCATTTAGCATATCCATTGTGTTGGAGGAGAAATTCATATCCACATTCTCTTCAGAGTGACTACTACCAACCAGATTTGCTTTAGGAGAAAATGGTGCTTTCTTTATGAACGTCCCATCTTCATTCATCTTAGGCTTTAATTCTGGATGAAGAATCCAACATTTTTCTTGGGTGTGACCAATCCTACTTCTGCCAATCTTGACACAGTTGCTGCACTTTAAATCAGGCCTTCTTCCTTTGTAAGGTTGAGTAGTAGCAGGAGACCTATTATTAGATATCTTTGAGGAAGCAACAATTGTCCTATTATCGGAGCTGCTAGAGCCAAGTTCCGAGGTGCCAGAATTCATCACTTTTCGTCGAATCTCTTTTCTCTGGATAGCATTGCATACAACTTAAAAACTCGGTAGTTTAGGATTCATCAAAAGACGGCTTTTAATATTTTCATATTCTACACCAACACTTGCAAGAAATTGAAAGATTTTATCTTCTTCAGCCCTTTTCAGAAGAATTTTAGGGGCGATGGTGTGAGGCCTATAGAGGTCAAGCTCATTCCATTTAGCCTTCTAAGATGTTGAACGAGAGACTTCCTTGATGAATCTCTGCAAGTTCCTTCTTGAGCTGGAACACTTTGGCAGCATTATTCATATCACCGTACATTTCTTGAACGGAGCTCCATAGATGATATGAAGATTCAGAGTAGCTGAAAATTTCTTAAACTTTGGGTTCCATGAAATTGAGAAGCCATGACAAAACTAACTTATCTTGTGCAAGCCACGAAACATGTGCATTAGTTACAGCAGCAAGAGCACCATTTTGAGCTGTTGTGAAATGTAATTTGGACCTGCTTCCAAGGGCTAAGGAGATGGCCATCGTCCAAGGTAAATAGTTGTATTCATTGAGGAGAACAGAACTTAACCTCTAGTTTGGATTTGATTCATAAATGAGAAATGGTTAATCATTTCCAATGGATAATGATTTTTCTGTTTCAACCTTCTCAGCCATAAGGAAGATGAATGTGAAGAAACAAAGAAAAATGATAGGGGAAACAACAAGAAGGAGATGAGGAAATGGATTAATGCTCTGATACCATGTAGAAATCTATGATATGGAGAGAAGGAAAGAGGAAAGCTTTTTTGAAATCTTTCTGGTGTTGTATGTTTATTTGATGTTGGACAACCTAATATACAAGATAGACACTCAAAATCCTCATTAAGATTTCTGACACCAGTAGCCCCATTTTTTCAAATAAACTGAAGCAGCTGATGACTACATTCCTCCAATAGCCTCCTTCATGATCGGCCGATGAGATTCTTCGAAATTATGTTGTCGAAGGCGATGAAAAGCAATAGCAAAGGCGCAATTCAAAATCAAGCATATAATTAAGTAGATCATTGTATGTTTTTGCCTATTGAGGGCATTTTGGATTCTTGGTAATAGATAGGAAACAAAGATGTACAATAAGAGGCGATGGGTGATGAGAGAGATGAAGAGACGATGGAGGTTTTGGTTTACGGCAGCGACGACAGAATAGCAAATGAGGGGCTTGCGATTTGCGGCAAAACACCGATATAATAGAGCGAGGAAGGTGATGCGGAGCGGGGTTTTGAGAGAGATATAGGGTTAGATTTTATATTATGTGGAAGGGTGACCCGGGTGCATGTACATATGGATGCATCCAAGATCACTTCATTTGATTTGATAAGAATTTTATTCTTTTCAGTTTGATTGCACTTTATTTTCCTGAGAATGTCACTTTTGACTTATATATTCTGTACATTAGTATTAATTTTCACGATATTGATATAGACATGTTCATAATCTGAATAACGTCCCGCCCATATTTGATGTTTTGATTATAGAAGAGAAACATAGTTCAACCCCCCTTTCCCAACTATATATACGGAGCGAAAACATCAATTATATCTCAATATTTGTCAAATTCCACAAAATTAAGCACTTCAACCGTCAAACTCTCTTTAAACCCCCTTTAGATGTATTTCAATGTCAAGCCTTGTGGGCATATTGAATGCTAACTTTTATTCTCATGTCGTTTCATCTTTTATCGTCCTCAAAGATGAAACGACGACGTCTCGAGGATTACAAAGATTACAGCACCGCAAGATTTTCGAGCTCCGACGAACTGGACTTTTCCAGCGAGGACAGGAGCTGGACAGCTAGAGCTAAGACGAGTGCAAGACAATCCAGATGCAGATGTTTTTCAGGTGTGTTCAAATGAAGTGAAAACCTGCCTATTTATAGGTTGTTCCACCCAGGTGATTTATTCCTAGAGCAATAACTCGTCAGGTAGTGGGGATGGTAAGTGGAGAGTGGAGAGATGTTGAACAGTCTCATTCCAGAGACTTCCAAAAGAAGGGTTTGGGTGTGGCAGGTGCATTACACCGCGAGCTAGACCAGCTCTACAATCAGCCCATCCAATTTATTAGTCAGCCCACCAAGCCCATTAGCCAAAGCCCGACTGTCAAGCCTGACGGACAAGCCCACGGACCACCCAAAGGACCAATTGCCAAGATCCAAGTCCAAGGACACGAACACGGACCCGGAGCCGGAGCCGGAGCCGGGCACGGGCGAGCGCGGCGCGGCGCGGTGCTGCGCGGCGCGCCGCGTGTGAGGCGATCGGCGAAAAGGCTCGCACGCATGAGCATGTGTGGTCTAAGCCCACCACATGTCACTTTGTTATCTCCTACTAAATGGTAGAGACTTAAATACCACACAAAATATTATACATTAATTAATGTGGGATTAATGTAATAACTCTCCAAAACCCGAATTAGGTAAGTTTATCCACTTTAGGTAATATATTAGTTTTGTCCCCCAAAACTTCGAGCCACTATTTCTCACTCACCGAAAATCGAAATCGATAAATTAAGCACACTATAATTATCTACTCGAAACGTAGATCGACGTCATATATCTCAATTCATAAATCGGATATATATCGAGGCTCGAAAAGATGATTAAACGGGCTGAATTTTGCCCAAGTCAAATTAGCATTTAATGCTAATTAAATTTCCATAATAACAATATAACTATATATATATAAACATATTTATAATTCAATTTTTCCAACAATCCCCTACATGAGTGGAAATAGCCAAATGCATGCATGCAGACACACAGCTCTGTCCTCAAGAGACAATAAAGCATCAGGGTAGGTGGCTTGTGACCTTGAACCTTCCTTAGTCAGTGCTATCGAGCATACCGGCGGACTAGTGGACACGTGGCCTTGAACTATTCCTCCATGGTGTATACTTAGACAATAGCACTAACACTATAAAGTCTCAACCTCGTCCGTTCTCACGTTTGTGTCCTTTACAGGGCATGGACAACCTCTTTGGATTCATAAGTGTTACATAGAAGCGGCCCTCACTTCTCACTTACATAGGTGATTCTTACTTGAGTATCCTGTCATACTCCACCTTCTCAAGGCATCCAAGAATCATTCAAAGTCAAAAACTTAACCTCACCACTTGTCAGGTCACCAACACTCTCGAGCTCTTTTAGGGAATAGACTATTTGAGTGTGGTATCAACAGACTCATATAGCTTAGTTTTCCCATTGAACCAAGTTCATGGGATCTCCAATCTACAAGGTTGGGTATCCACTATAATCGTCTTTAACTTGTGGATTTAACTCTCATTCCCTCTACGAGCTTATACATTTGATCTCGATTCAAACTCTTAGTAAGCGGATCCTCTAGGTTATCTATAGACTTGACATAGTCTACAGAGATAACCACACTCGTGATCAAATGTCTTACGGTATTATGTCGACGACGAATATGTCTCGACTTACCATTATACAACCCACTCTTAGCCCTAACAATAGCCGCTTGGCTATCACAGTGAATCATCACAGGTGACACGGGTTTCGTCCAACATGGAATATCTTCAAGAAAATTACGTAGACATTCGACCTCCTCACCAGCCTTATCTAAAGCAATGAATTCAGATTCCATGGTGTATCGAGCTATGCACGTCTAATTCGTGGATCTCCACGACACAGCTCCTCCCCCTATAGTGAACACATAACCACTAGTAGACAACGAGTCTTTAGTGTCGGATATCCAATTCGCATCACAGTACCCTTCAAGTACTGGGGGATGTCTCGAGTAGTGCAGCCCAAAGTTAAGAGTGTATTTCAAATACCTCAGAACTCTTACAAGAGATTGCCAATGCTCTCTACTAGGATTACTAGTATAGCGACTCAGTTTGTTCACCGGACAAGCTAGATCGGACCTCGTACAATTCGTGATGTACATAAGACAACCAATGACTCTAGCATAATCCTTTTGAACAACAGGATCAGCCCTAGTTTTGCTCAAGTGAACATTAACTTCTAGAGGAGTCTTTGTCGGTGCACTATCAAAGGCATTAAACCTCTTAACTACTTTCTCAATATAATGAGATTGAGACAAAACAATCCATTTGTGAGTTCTTTGAATCTTCACTCCAAGAATAACGTTAGCAACTCCCATATCTTTCATATCGAAAGTTCTCTTAAGCATACTCTTGGTGTCATTTATGACTTGAAGGTTTTGTCCCATAATTAAGATGTCGTCTGCATAAAGACAAACAATTACAAAACCATTTTTTGTATTCTTTATGTAAACACACTTGTCACATTCATTAATCTTAAAGCCATTCGACAACATAGCCTCGTCGGATTTCAAGTGCCATTGTAATGGAGCTTGTTCCAACCCATATAGGGATTTCACCAACTTACATACATTACGCTCTTGGCCAGGTACTACAAACCCTTCAGGTTGTTCCATATAAATTTCTTCTTCTAAATCTCCATTTAGAAAGGCAGTTTTCACGTCCATTTGGTGAATCTCAAGATTGTGAAAAGCAGCAATCGCGAGAAGCACACGGATAGATGTAATCCTCATTACAGGCGAATAAGTATCGAAGAAATCATATCCTTCAATTTGCTTAAAACCTTTAACCACTAAACGAGCTTTATATTTGTCAATTGACCCATCTGCCTTATACTCTCTTTTTAGGATCCATTTACATCCTAAGGGCTTGCAACCTTCAGGTCGGTTTGCTAAGACCCAATTATGATTTTTCATGATGGAATCAATTTCACTTTGGACGGCTTCTTGCCAAAGTGGGCCATCGGGTCTAGAAAGAGCCTGTTTAATAGACCGCGGCTCTTCATCTAAAAGAAAAACAACATAATCAGGACCAAAGTCCTTAGCAACCCTTGCTCTTGTGCTACGTCTTGGTTCTAAAGTTTCAAGATCGGGAGCTTGCCTTTTACACGTAGCGGGTTCTACCCCCACATTTGTAGAACTACTAGTAACTTCTCTTGCTTCACCACTAGAGCTCGACTCAACTTTATCATCCTTTTTACATGGATAAATATGTTCAAAGAATATAGCATTCCTTGACTCAATAGTAGTTCCAACATTCATATCGGGCACGGCCGACTTATGAATGACAAACCGATATGCACTACTATTCAGAGCATATCCTATAAAGATACAATCGACGGTCTTAGGTCCGATTGTAACTTGCTTAGGCAGAGGCACTTCTACCTTAGCCAAACACCCCCACACCTTGAGGTATTTATAGGAAGGTTTCCTTCCTTTCCACAACTCGTAAGGAGTAACATCCCTACCTTTTAGAGGTATTTTGTTTAATAAGTAGTTAGCCGTCAAAACGGTTTCCCCCCCACATGTTCTGGGGCAGACCAGAACTTATTAACAAAGCGTTCATCATCTCCTTTAAAGTTCGATTTTTCCTTTCAGCAACACTATTTGATTGAGGCGAATAGGGGGCAGTGGTTTGATGAATAATACCACTTGTCTTACACAACTCTTCAAAAGGAGCTACATACTCTCCACCTCTATCACTTTGTACCATTTTGATTTTACAATCAAGTTGGTTTTCGGCTTCTGCTTTGAAGTTAATAAAAGCTTCAATCGCCTCATCTTTACTCCTTAAAAGATAAAGAGTACAATACTTAGTGCAATCATCAATAAAACTAATAAAATACTTTTTCCCACCTCTAGTTTATGAAATGGCATCTTAGCCAATTTTGCTTCAGCACAAACTTCACACTTGGTTTTGTTAAACTCATTTACTTTAAGTAGATCGAGATTAACTAATCTTTTTATCGCATTTAGATTAACATGTCCTAATCTAGAATGCCATAAATCAGAACACTCAATCAAGTAGGAGGAAGTAGCTTCGTTCTCATTATTCTTGCCCTCAAGGGGCTCTTGGCTAATTGCCATTACAGATAATTTGAAAGGCCCTCAGACAGGTAACCTTTTCCTAGGAACATACCAAATTTTGACAGGATAAATTTGTCAGACTCAAAAACTAGTCTAAACCCTCTCTTGACTAGTACAGAGCCGGACATAAGATTCTTCCGGATGTCGGGGACATGCAACACCTCTCCAAGAGTCAGGTTCTTCCCGGAGCTCAACCTTAGCACCACAGTACCATAGCCAACTACCTCAGATGAGGCTTGATTTCCCATATTGAGCTTCCTGCCTTGGCAACTCTTGTACTTGGTGAAACGACTTCGATCACCACAAACATGTGTCGTGGCAGCGGTATCAATATACCACTTCCCCTCATTCTCCACGACGTTTGCTTCTTCGATGACAACGGCCGCAAGGTCGGCTTCAGTTATCTCCAACATGTTCGCTTTACGAGCCCTTTTCTTCTTTGGCATACGGCAGTCCTTAGACATGTGGCCGGATTTGCCACAGTTGTAGCAGTCCCCTTCAAATTTGCAGGCTTGCACCTTGCCCTTGCCTTTGGGGTTGCTGTTTGGACGCCCACTTTTTATGTTGTTGGAGTTTTCACCTTTCTCTGTGAGGTTAACTCTCGGTTCCACGGGTGATTTTCCCTTCCCATCTCGAGTCCTCATATCGGTCTCGATGCGAAGCTTGACAACTAAGTCTTCAAGCGTCATTTCCTTTCGCTTGTGCTTCAAGTAGCTCTTGAAGTCCTTCCAGCTTGGGGGAAGTTTTTCTATCAGAGTTGCCACAATGAAAGCATCGGGCAAAAGCATGCCTTCGGCATGGACGTCATGGACAATGAGTTGGAACTCTTGCAGTTGCTCCATGACCGGTCGAGAGTCCACCATTTTGTAGTCCAAAAACTTGGCAACTACAAACTTCTTAGTCCCTGCATCATCAGTACAATATTTCCTTTCAAGTGCCTCCCAAATAGCCTTGGATGTCTTTACATTTGCATACACGCTATATAGACTATCATCTAGTCCACTAAGCAGGAAATTTTTACAAAAATAATCCGAGTAAGCCAATTTTCATAGGCTATGCGGACTTCAACAATTTCCTCGTTTTCACTTGAAGGGATGGGTGTATTCTCCAACAGTACGGTTGTAAAGTCCAATATTGTCAAGTAGAACAACATCTTTTGTTGCCATCTTTTAAAGTCGGCTCCACCAAACTTGGCCGGTTTCTTGGCAGCTGGCAACACTCTTGATAAGTGCAGAGGTGCCGTCAGGGTTGGATTCGAACCCCCCACCACACCATGGTGGTTCACACTCCCAAAAGGGACATTACTCTGCAAGACAGAGGACATTGCATTGAAGTTGAATGCCGAGTTAGTGGCATTAGCACGGTTAAGTGCTATCCTCGCATCGGTGGCGGCGGACATGGCAGCAAGGGTTGGATTAGCAACTGAGTTTTGCATTTCGGGCGGACTTATCGGACATTTCTTATTGAGTTACAATTCGGCCCAAATGAGCCTCGTTGGATTTTCCTCTAACATTTATACGCACAAGTCGAATACATTATATACTCTAATATTTTCTTTAAAAATGACTATTCCATCAGACATATATGCATGTATAATACAAAAGGAAACAAAAAATGTTGGATTACAAACTACTATTATAAAGTAAACCGGTAAATCTCAAAAAAAAAAAAAATAAACAAAAGAAACCGTTGAGTCGATGAGTCCTCTCTCCGCAAGACGAAATATGCCCCGGTAGTGCTCTAGCGAGGACAGGAGCTGGACAGCTAGAGCTAAGATAGTGGGGATGATAAGTGGAGAGTGGAGAGGGGTTTGGGTGTGGCAGGTGCATTACACCACGAGCTGGACCAGCTCTACAATCAGCTCATCCAATTTATTAGTCAGCCCACCAAGCCCATTAGCCAAAGCCCATTAGCCAAAGCCCAACTGCCAAGCCCGACGGACCACCCAAAGAACCAATTGTCAATTGCAAAGATCCAAGGACAAGCACAAGGACAAGGACACGGACCAGGGCCGGGGCCGGGCGCGGGTGCAGTGCGGCGCGGCGCGGAGGTCGGCGAAAAGGCTTGCGCGCATGAGCATGTGTGGCCTAAGCCCACCACATGTCACTTTGTTATCT
Organism: Lavandula angustifolia; assembly: GCA_028984105.1. Taxonomy (NCBI): domain Eukaryota; kingdom Viridiplantae; phylum Streptophyta; class Magnoliopsida; order Lamiales; family Lamiaceae; genus Lavandula; species Lavandula angustifolia. The sequence goes on from CM054811.1 coordinate 23,471,443, forward strand.
CCTACTAAATGGTAGAGACTTAAATATCACACAAAACATTATACATTAATCAATGTGGGACATTGATTAATGTAATAACTCTCCAAAACCCGAATTTGATAAGTTTCTCCACTTTATGTAACATATTAGTTTTGTCCCCCCAAACTTCGAGCCACTATTTCTCACTCACCGAAAATCGGAATCGATAAATTAAGCACACTATAATTATCTACTCGAAACGTAGATCGACGTCATATATCTCAATTCATAAATCGGATATATATCGAGGCTCGAAAAGACGATTAAACGGGATGAATTTTGCCCAAGTCAAATTAGCATTTAATGCTAATTAAATTTCCATAATAACAATATAACTATATATATATATAAACATATATATAATTTGATTTTTCCAACAAAAAACACTATTTATAGTATTATAGTTGTGTGCAGGAGCAAGTTTATTGTGCAACCTTCCAATCCAAACTCCCAACATAAAACGTAAAAACAATTAAAATTAGGAAAAGAAAAGAAAAAAAGCCAAACTTTTTCCTTTTCCGCTCAAGGAAGGCCGCAACCACCGGTCTTTTCTTGAGAATTGCTGAAAAGGGTAAAGAAGAAAATGACATTATACGATAACTCGTGGCCGGACATTGCTTACAAACCTCGAAAAACAGAGCAACTCGGCCGTGCACCGAAGGTGACTGACAGACTTAAATACACGGCGGAGGTTGCAAAGGAGAAGACAAAGGTGGCGGCAAAGAAGGTCAAGAAGGGGGTCTCCAAGAGCTGGGATTGGATCAAGCGTAAGCTCCAAGGAAAGAAAGAAATTAATGCATTTGATTATTGAATGAAATGTGGATTATACAATTAATTTCAGTAATCTTTTGTTAGGGCATGCATGTTGATCATTTATTCAAATTTGAAGAACTTGCGTTGCATATGTATGGAAAATTCGGGGCTTGTTGATTGTGAGAGTAGTTAATTTATACAATTTAACCGATATAATCTAGTTTGTTTGTATATTGTAAGTTGGTGGATATTCTTACTACCTCGCCCTAATGTACACATAATTGCTATGCTAGGGTTTCGAATATTTAATTTCATCATAAGATTCGACTGCTTTGGATCACGTTGATTATTTGATAAATATAAAATCTCGACCTTGTTTATGTTCTTCATTAAGTTTAATTATCGTTCAATTATTTAATTCCAAATAATTCGAAATAAAAGTCGGTTTTTACAAGATGATATTCAAATTACTAATCGGTCCATATATAACAATCGTAACTAGTTTCCAACCTAAAAATAATACTCAATGTCAAATTACTAGTTTCCAATCTAATAAATATCATAACCTAACAAAAACAGAAATACTACTCAATGTTAATATTATTGAAAAAGAAGGCTCCGCCATTGGACCCGCAGAAAATGAAACTTTATGATCTAATTAAAGTTTACAGTACGGTGACGATGATCCACTTCAACATCTGAGTAGTCTGTGGAATGAATTCAATTTTTGGGTGCATCATTGTACCTGCTAGATTTGCAATCATTGTTGCTGAATAGTGCAAAACTGATGCCGTTTGTGGTAGGTCTAAATGCAAGCAGTCAAATCTTGAGAGTACTGAGTACGAATCCTCTTCCGTCCATCCGTAAGTATGTAGAGCTTATCCATAACTCTACTAGATGGAGATGGAAGAACATTGCTTCGAACGCAAGTGGTAGAAAATAGAAATTCCAATGGCCCGGCCGATATTATAATATATAAAGCCTTTATTGATGTAAATAAAAAGTCTACATACTAAGCGAGTATATTATATGTCTCAGGTGTATTCGAAGTACATACATATGCATACTTTTTTCTATCAAAAATACACTCACAGACATTAATTAGCATAGGTCTTTAAACTCATGGCTCAGTTAGGCTGCTGGTGCCACACTTGTGGTGTCATCATCTTCGTCGTCATCATCCACTTCTCTGCATATACGGAAATCGCAAAACACAGCAGCCCCAGTTTCGTGTAACACGAAAGTAGGGTTTCCAACCTTCTTGAGTATTACAACCATCGTCTTGAGAGGTAAATTGTAGGTGGACTTCAGAAAGATATAGATACTATTTTAGACTTGAGTTTATGAGGGTTGGAGCAAATGTTTTCCCTTATTTATAGGGTTTTTTTTGGTCTCAGATCAACATCAGTGAAGTATAATTCGCTTTAGATTTTATTCAAGCACAGACCAGATGCCTGTGCTAATCAGAATATATGTTTGCTGTCGATGCCCTAGATTTCAACATGATTTGCAAATGGGTAACTCAAAGGTCAAGGGCAGGTCTTCTTTACTAATTCTAGTAACTAACTAACTATATATATATCTGAGCAACTATTTTGACAAAACATGAATAAAATCAAGAACGAAAAATAAGTGCAGAAGGGGACTTTTATAGCTACTAATTGATGTTGTTATCTAGTCTAACCGCCTGGTCTAGGGCATTACGGTTAGCTCGGAATTAAGGTTGCCTTATGATTTCTCTAAAGACTCATAGGAATACATATATGTATCATCCCTTCTTAAGACTATGTTTGCGGAATTTAATTAACTATAGGTTGAGCCAAAAAAAAACTTCTTTGAGCACTTTTTGCAAAGGAGTATTAAGAGGAGTTGTAATTGAGAATCACTTTAGGTGTTGATATGTGGTAGGTAGGGCAGAGGAAGGAGAAAAAGGGGGGAAGAATTTTGACGTGCAGAAGCTTACTCTCCACACGATTATTCCCACAGAGAAGGGCAGGGCAGTGCATGAGTATGGCTCATACCGGGGTTAGTCCACCACGTGCTCAACAACACTCTCTGTCTAGAATACGTGTGCAATTCTTTCCACCTCATTACAACCTTTTACCTACGCGTATGCATGGTTTTCGTCTTTTAATTTCGACTGACTCATCTACTCAATCTTTTTTGTGTTGCCACTTGCCAGGAAACCGCCGCTATATATTTAGATCCTTTGCAAATTTCAATAGACTCGACCAGAGGTGTTAATTTGTGATATTCAACCATTCAATCTAGAATCCAGGCCTCTTAATTACTTTCATAATTACTACTTATTGCTAAGTATACGCGTGCAGTTTTAGGATATACAAGCTTAGTTGGTGGTCAACGATGTATTACACCAACTAAATTCCTGATATAAAACTTAAAGGTTTCCTTATAACCTCGCAAATTTTGGATTTTTCTAAATTAATTTTTTTTCACAAAACAAGCAAGAAATAAATATAAGCACAGATAAAAATATGATAAGAAATAGATCCAGCAAGATTTTCCACACACACGATTTCCCGATCCTTGATACTAAAGATTAATTAACAACTTAAAATCAACTAGTTATAGGGTGATTAAACTAGCACGTGAAGGAATAGAAGGACGATTTCATGTATGCGTCCTTGGAACGCTCTGATTACGCTCATGGAGCTTCTGAACTGTGTTCCAGCCCTTCCTGTCCTTTGTGTGGACATAGATATGAAAGGAATGAATAACATTTCTCTCATGTTCTCACGTATACACACACTCTCTCATGTTCTCACGTATATTATGTATGTGGAATGTGGAATGAATAATATTAACGTATATATTAATATAATCTACATCCTATTAATTTAATTTAATTTTTAATGGACTTTGATACTAATAAGCCCATACTATACTAAATTAATTATTTGGGCTGCATTCATTTATTAATTAATTAGCTCAGTCAATTAAATCCAGATAAATAATTCTTTTAATTATTAAATAATATATAAATACATTAATCTATTAATAATAATTTTCAAGAGAGCAGAATAAATATTGGGTAACTATTTGGGCCAGATCAGGGCCAATTTTAGAAATATAGTCGGACATCAAATTAATTAATTACTTTGTAGAAAGTAAAGGATGATCAGGTTAATTTTGATTTAGGTGGGAAGTTTTGTGGGAATAAAAAGCAAAAACTAAGGAAGCATATATTATACTACTGTAGTATTGTAATGGTCTATATACATTTTCTAAAATCAGTAATTACTAACATATATTGTTATCATGTCCTTAAGGAATTAAACATTTTTTATTACTTAATGCATTTAGTGAAATTATTACTTTAATACACTAACCCAAGTCAGGATTCGAAAAAATTATTATCTAAGCTACATTATTACTTCATCAAACATTGCTTCATCTAGGTTTAATGTAGTTTGAATAATTATTTTGGGATTAGGGTTATTGGTGAAATAAAACACGAAATATAGTCAATTTGTAATTTTAACTTGAACTTCAAACTTTCGCGAATTAAAGCCTGAACTTTTTAATATTTGCAATTGAAGGCATGACATGATCCCTAGCTTTTCCGACTATCGGAATATTGAGTTAAACGCCTACATAGACGGTACAAAATAAAGTCGTTCTGATTTAATGTTAGGTTTAATTGTTTTTTTTTATTTCGTGGGTAAGAGTCGTTCTTTTATTCGTTAGTGTCGTTATTCAAAATTAATTAGGTGGCAATTTGAGTGACGTAGCATCAAAACGATGCCGATTTAATTTAACGACGTGGCAATCTTGTCAAACTGTGCGTCCAACTCAATAAAACAATGTTATTTTATTATTTTTTTATGTCCAGAAAATATGGAATTGCAAGTTGATTGTATTTCATGTTTTATTTTACTAATAACCCTTGGGATTATCTGGTTCATACATGAATTATGGCAAGAGATTCATTATTGATATTCTTGAACTAGTTAAAGCTCAGTCTTCTTGCTAAACTGATATTATATAATACTCTCTCCGTCCCAATTATAATGTCCACTTTATTTTTTGCACGGTTTTTAAGGATAGTTGTTGGTTGTGAGTAGAGATGTGTAAAGGTGTGTGTCCTACAAAAAAGTTGTGTAATAATTTGCCAAAAAGGGAAACTGGACATTATATTTGGGACAACTAAAATGGAAAACTGGACATTATAATTGGGACGGAGGGAGTATTATATTATTGGCAACCAATGCTTTAGTATCAAATCTAATAAAAAAGCGAAAAATCCATGCCCTTAGCGCGGTAATTTCTATTGGGACTAGGAATTACTCCGAGTCATGAATTTAATGATTTAGAAATAATTTAAGTTTAAATTATATTATCAGTTATTTTTCCTTTGAATTATAAAAAAATAAAATAAATAATTGTTGGGCCCACTGAATAGCCCGTCCTGCAGGGCCCTGTGACCGCTTAGGCTTGGTAACAAGGCCCTATTATTCGGTAGGATTCTAGAATCAGGCCCAACACCACCGAGGCTGGATTATCTGACAGAACTAGTCTGTCTAACAGGGTAAACATTTACATATAATTTAAACTTTTTGAATTCTTGATGGCCACTCATTTTTATTAATTATAATAATAAATATAATTAATTAGTAATATATCAATATACCCATCTACACTATATCAAATACAAAATTACCCAATTTTATAAAAACTATCCACTATATACCCAAATTTACTAAAATACCCCCACTTTTTCACTTCTCTCACCTAAAAGTGTCAGGCCATGATCGGACCATGTCGATGTGTCCGACCGATCGGACATGACCGATCATGGCCTGATAGTGATCGGCCCACTTTAGATTGTGATAGGGCCAGACCGATCATACCCCACTATCCAAGTAGTGATCGGGCCTCTGGTCGGACGTGTCCGATCGGTCGGACCGGTCCGACCGGTCGGACCCTGATCGGGCCCTCTGTTTATCGTGATCGGACCATCTCATAGTAGGGGTATTTTCGTCTTCTTGGGTATATAGTGTAGTTAAATATAAGAATTTGATATAAATGTTTTTGTCTTTTCTCAGATTGGCATTTCGCCGCCGGACTCTATAATTAATAACCAATACAAGCAGGCGATACCAGTTTGGTAACCTTGGGCCTTACAACAAAAATAAATTATACAGGCGGTTTGTTAAGTTTATTGATATTTGAAATATACTTCTAATCAAATAGAAGAGCTTGTGATAATTTATTTTGAAGAGCTTACTAATATTAACAACTCCGGATAAAGAAAATATAACTAACATAGATGAGCTCACACCACACATAAAATGTAAACTAAAAAAACAAGTGGGAGAAGAATATAATATTAATATTGTTGATACCTATTTCACTCCTTTACTCATTTGTCTGATTCTTTTTTGGGGTTCGAGTCTTGAGAGACGACAGACCTTACATAGAAACACACAAACAGCCTCTACATGATCACCCTTACTAAAATGTTATTTCGATAATTAATTTTTTTTTTTAAATGTACAAAACCCCAACTTGGGAATTGGGCAACACACGTGATGCCATTAAGACAAACCACCCCGACAAACTGTGTTAATTAATAATTAACCCAAAATGTCTCAAGAAACTCGATACCATTCTTTTTATAATCGTCAAAAAATAATTACTAATTCATAATCATAAAATAATATTTTTATTATTGGTATTAAATATTACTAATGTTAATTTTTTTTTCTAACACAAAGGTGACCTATGGGGAACTCTTTTCCTTCTACTCATGCTAGTGGCCATGTCCTCTTCATTGATCTTATTAGCCAATCTTCCACAAACATAGAGCCCACTTCTCTTCTTCCTTACGAACTCGGTGCACGAGAAGCTCATGTTGTCGGACCCCGATGACGAGCTCATGGGTTCGTCGCTGCTGTCCACTATGGTCGAATGCGGTGTCTCGTTCGTTGTCTCGTCGTCACCAATGTCTTGAGGAATGAAGAAGTCCGGACTCAGCTGAATCGTCTTGCACACTCTCAAGAATGGAGATAGGTCATTGTAGTGTTTCACCACAAAGTCGACCTAATTATTTTAATTAAGAGAGATTTATTAGGCACCTTTATTCAAGAATAGGTATTTAAAAAAATTAAAGCACGTACGGTTTATGTCACCTAGTTAGTCAAACTATGTTGGCATAGAGAGTTCATTATTATGCTGGTCAAAACCCTAGCCTCAAAAGCATCCAATTCCTTCCAGCCTCCAATTGGGAGATTTATTCAAAATTGTGATAATCTCAATAAAATCTGATCGATGTGGGATTGGATTCCCTCTTTCAAATTAATGATGCACATATTTGCTGAATTATGCTAATTATGAATTTGAACACGAAATTCAGTACTTTTCAAATCAAAGTACCACCGCATCTTGCAGAATTATCATATAAATATGAAATTCAAGTTCAAAAACTTAAGCACTTATTTCATGAGAGAGAAAGAGAGAGTCAATTAGGCACCTTGCAACCAAGAGAGCAATGGATGAAAGGCTCTTGGAGGCTCCTATCACAAGACGTGCAGTAATTTCCAGACCCTTTAAACTGCCTATTCTGAGGTCTCTTCTTGATGAACAGAACTTTCGCAGCATTGATCGTATACGCCTGCATCCACAGAATACACAATAAAACCCTCAAGAAAATCAAAATTCTGCTACTCTCCTATCTAAAGAAGTTGAAAAAAGTATAACCTGTATATTAGAGCAGTCCATAAGCTTCTCAATATCCTCTACTCGGACGACCTCGTGATAAACGTAGCGACGAATCTGCAGAAGGCGGTGGGATCGATGGGAGAGGACGCAGTGGGGGCAGATGCTGGTGCAGCAATCCAAACAGCAAATATTCTTCTCATTCTTCTTGGCGGCGTCGTGAATTGAGCACGGGGCGAAGAATTTCTGCAAGTACAGGGCTTCCATCCATGCAGGCTTCTGACCTCCCTAAATTCAGATCAAATTATACACAAGAATGATCATATAATTACTAAATAAATCTCTTATAACAAAATTGAAAGGCATACCATGATCGCGGAAATTAGGTATAGTCGGGAAATTGGAGTTTGTGAGCGATCGTCCGGGAGAAAGGTGGTTTGAATGTAAACTGGAGAAAGAGAGGACTTGAGAGTATGGTTGCTCGGTTATTTATGGAGCCAGCCAGCTTTCTTAAGGGAAAAAGGTAATATTATTTTATCTTATGGGTGCATAAAACAATTCATTTATATAATATAATATTATATACCTACTGTCCATAAATCATGCTTAATTATGTTGCATTCATCATTTGTTATGCACTTGCATTATGATCTTTTTTCACGCACAATAGAACAAGAATCATTGTGGGCTAAATCAATATAAAACATTGAAATGGAGTTTATATACTTTTATTGTAATAAAAATTGAAAAAACAAGAATCAATTATAAACGCCAATTCGGTATAACCAATCCGAATTAGGAAATTTAGAATTAAATTAAAGCAGAAGAAATTGAAGAACAAATAATTTGATAGTAGAAGATGTGTAGTGAAATACAAATGGTGGACAAAAAGATCTCGTGAGCTCTCATAATTAAGTATGTTTTCTCGATAAATTGAACCGGGCATTACTCATCTATGCGTCCATTTACTTCACAATTGTGTTACTTCATAAGGAGCCGTAAAAAGATTGTTCATTATCGTATGAATAAGTATCATATGTATATACGTGTGTTACCATTAATTTAGAGGGAAAAGATCACATGAGAACCAAACCATGGCATGAGAATTAGGATTCAATATGTACCTTTCATTTTACTTATTGAACGATCGGTTTTGTTGAATTTAGTTATGTTAATGCTTATCCCTTCTATTTTTTATGCGTAAGAATAAAAAATATAATTTAGAATTTATTCAAGACTCATATGGGACTATGTATTGATTGTCGGCATCATATTTATTGGTTTATAGTTCTCATATAAGCGTTACCTATATATATAGGTAAAGAAATTGGAAAAGTAGAGCGATATGAGGAGAACGTGGGCGCTGTTCCCGTGTCTCGTAATGGGCTTCTTCCTCCATATAAATAAATTAGACTATGTCCTAGTGTTAAGTGCTCTTACCCGCCTTCTTGAAACATCTGCCATTCCAATTTTCTTTTTTTCAATTATTATCCCTTTTTTCTTCATTCAAATCTCTCGATAGACATACACCAAGGCTGTGCTAGGCTAGGCCTCATCTTGTCCTTGTGCCTTGTCACATTTCTCCAAATTTAAATATGCATAAAATCTGCACCTTTCTTTTTTTTTTTTTTTTTTTTTTTTTTTTTTTGACGAGGAACCCGCAACCGCTACCTTTGGTGCGCACAGGGTAAACATCGCTCCTGTGCAATAGCATGCAAACCACACAGAAGAGTTAAACCACCCTTAATGTGACAGAGTGACAGGCTCACACATAGCGTGTCCAGTGAGAATTGAACCCATAACCTATCGGTCCCGAGCCACCCACCTTCACCGCTATACCATCCCAAGGGGACAAATCTGCACCTTTCTTTGTCCTATATATTGGTATGCGAACCTAGTTATTCGTTCATATTTTCTCTTTTATTTTATTTTGTGTAAGTATACGATGTAGGCCATTCAAAGTAGTTTGACTGGAAATCCAAATGATCTGTTAATTGATGTAATAAATATTTTATGGAATAAATGTCGAAAAACTTCTTATTCAGTATATTATTTTTCCAGACAATTGCAGATCATCTAGAGTTTGCTATTCAATTTACGATGGATATTTAACAAATATTTTAGCAATTATATGTATGATGGAGTAATTAATGGTGAAAGCTAACAATATCAGATCAAGGTTATTTTCAGAAGAAATGTCCTTTCAGCGAACAATCTAATGATTGAAAGTTAAATCTAGGCCACTATATATTATATATTTCAAATATATTATACAGATTTTAAAAGGCAAATATATTTAAAAATTGGAAACTGGATTTATGCATAGATCAGTAATGGTGGGAAGGAAGACAAGACATGTACGAGGAAACTGGGTTCCTGGGATGTTAAACATGGCAACAAATCAGAACTACTCCACCAATCAAAAAATGAAATAAAATAACTCAATTAGTGGAAACGAAAAGGTCATGCTTCAAAAGATTTGGCAGGCAAAAACACAACCCATTAAGCGCACTAAAAGTAGTCACATTTTTAGTAGTTTTCTAATGTTCTAATCCCTAATCTTGAGGAAGCTTTGCAAGGGAAATGCCTCTAATTAGATTTAATCAAGAGAGCCTAATCAGTTGTTCCTTGGAATGATATTCAAATATTTATATTTATATCTATATAATTATATTGCCTAAGTAGGATTCTGCAGGCTTGTAACGTCATGAGCAAACATTGCCAAAAAGCTACTCACCTTCAAAAGTATAACTAATATCTGTAATTAATTAAGCCAATAATTTATTTGTTTACCAAATATTTTTAAGGGGGAATTGGCGAATTACTTTTTTTGCAGATGGTACGGTAGGAGCACTCCTCATATCCTTAAATACCTAAAATATCTCTTCTTAGGATTTGTAAATCCATCTCAGGTATATTATAGTAAAATTACCTATGTAATTTTATACAAGGATCATATAATTTTATAGTTGGAGGATCTAGGAACGTAGTCAGAAAATTCATCAAGGGGTGGTATCATATTTCGGAAAAAAGTAGCAACTATAATTAGGGTTCAGGTTTGTTAATTGCGACTGTAGATGAGAGTCGAAAGAGTTCGAGAGGAAATATCTTATTCTGCACATAAGAGCATCCGCATTGCTCACCCATTTAAACACTCATCCATCACATTCTCTTTCCTCCTCGTCAGCTTTTTTTTAAACACTCAACTTTTAAACACTCAACTATATTCCTTCATCCATCCATATAAACAATTTTCACTTTATTGGGTCCCACTACTTTAATTTTTTCAAACATTATAATTTAATAACAACAACAAATATATAATAATATTTGTATTACTCTTCGAATAAATAAAGAATTATAAAAAAAAATCTTAATTAATTTAGATAAATTCATTAAACAATATATACTTGAGGAAACGTTCATAAACGGCTATAAATTGAGAAATGAGTGTACACCAACGTTTATATTAGTAACGTTTATATTAGTAAAAAATGAGTGTACACCAACGTTTATATTAGTAACGTTCATAAATTGAGAAATGTGTGTACATCAACTTTCCCTTCTCAAGACACGTGTACTCCACTTCTCCACCTAAATACCTTCTCTCTCCATCTAACACTTTAGATGGAGAATTTTCTCTCACCATCCATCAACTTCCTACAACGGGTGACACCATTCATCCATAATTATGGATGGAAAATTTATCTGCGATGCAGATGCTCTAAGTTGGTGTTGGGATACATGATGCAAGCGCTTGACGTCAAGCAGTGAAAAATGCTATAAAGGGTTTTGACGAGTAAGTATAAATTAAACGTAACAAATTAACAATAATCTTCTCAATTATCACATACACAAATTTAGAACCATGAATCGTGGACTATTTCAGTCACGAGAAGAAACAAAGAGGGCACATTAATCGTCAACACTTCAACACATAAAAACAACGAAGGAAATAGACTAATTATCGATGGGATTTGAGAACTTTTGGGATTAGGATTCTCAATGTCAACATCTTATAAACATAAAGAAAATAAATCGAACCTCATAATCATACACAATACTCAGAAAAGAAAATGAACCCGAAATATTCAATAACAATTGGGAAACTTACTTTTACTAATATTTCCGATTGGGGTCTCAAGGATTTCAATTGCGGATAAACGTTAAAGCAGCACAAACAACATGCTATCGCACATTAAAAAATAAGAGATGACATTTGCCATTCCTTAACTACAAATAGCTCCGTCTTTAGGAGGACTGCTCCTATCTCTAGGATCAAATAAACCCTATTTGACAATGTTTGCCCAACTCCTTTACTATATAAAATTAATGCGACAAATAAGTTCGACTATATAAATAGTTGATGTAGCTTTTCCTCAATCATAAGCACAATAATATCTGTAATATGACAATCAATAAGTTACAAATAGCCACTTCAATGCACCTTCCAGCTAGATGAATAAAAGAACACCTTACCTTAGGATACGACAACCCTCTAATTCGTCTAACAATCCACTAAAGATTTCCAAAAGTATTATACATGTTTCTTTTTTAAGAAAATAGTATTTTTTTTATGACACAATTTCACTTTGTCAGATAAAACTCTTTTAAATTTCGCTAATATTTTTGGCAAATTGGATTTTTTAGTCCCCAAACTATGCGTGTTTGGCCAATTTGGTCCCTTATTTTTTTTTTTAGTTAATTGGTCCCCAAACTATAGAATTTTGGATGAATTGGTTCTTCTGTTAATTTTTTGGTAAGTCAACTGTTAGTCAACGATTTTTAAAGGGTATTTTCGGTATAATATTATTGAGGACCAAAACGTCCAAATACTAAAAAATTGAGGACCAATTTGGCCAATTTTTTTTTTTACTGAATTTTTTTTTAATTTTACAAAAATCGAAAAGTATTTTAGTCATTTTGATTTTTTTAAAGACCAACTACGCCAATTTTAAATAAGTTGAAGATCAATCCCTATATTTTGGGATCATAATCGTCAAATTTTATAGCTCTGTTATCAAAATTTTTGAATATATTATTATGATAAAGAGAGATAAAAACGTAGAATATTTGATAATCAATGAATAAAACTATAGTAGATTTCCATTCAAAACATGTTTTCATTCCAATATGATTTATTCATTAATTTTTCGTATATTTTATGTTTTAATCCCCTGTTTTCATAGTAATATTCGGAAAAAATTGGGTATATTTTATGTTTTAATCCATCGTTTTCATAGTAATATGATCTCCAAATATATTATAATTAACGGGAATGACCCTCAACCTATTTAAAATTGGCATAATTGCTCCTTAAAAAAAAAGCAAAATTATTAAAATATTTTTCGATTTTTGAAAAACTTAAAAAAATTAAAGAAAAAAAAATGGTTAAATTGGTCCTCAATCTTTCAATATTTGGACGTTTTGGTCCTCAATAATATTATACCGAAAATACCCTTTAAAAATTGTTGACTAACAGTTGACTAACAAAAAAATTAACAGAAGAACCAATTCGTCCAAAATCCTATAGTTTGGGGATCAATTAACTAAATAAGGGGACCAAATTGGCCAAACACGCATAATTTGGGGACTAAAAATCCAATTTGCCAATATTTTTTCAAATTCAAGACAAAGATGTAATGAGCGGATTTTATCAAATATGTATTTGAGTAACGGTTTCGACCCAATTTCATCATAAATGACAACAAATTTACATTCCATGTGGATTGCAATATTATGATCATCCCAAAATCAGAATCGTGGATTTCTAAGAGAAATTCTAGTCGAGTATTGAATTTTCATAATGAAGATGAAGTCAAAATATGTGTATCTTCCGATACCATGTGAGGGTTTAGCAGTAGGTAATGAAGCTCACGTGCAAGGGATCCGATGGCTCTGACTCTGACTCTCACAAACGTGTGATTTTGCCTTGGACTTACAAATATTCCTTCCCGCCCTTATAATATATCTTCGATTATAATTTCTTTTTAATTCTGGTTTTCGAATTATCAAACATGCCCCAAAGTATCTAAAGCGTAAGAGCTACGCTTGGACATATCGGATATATTAAATTAGTTTAATAACAGACATTACATTATTAGACAACGTTATTTATCAAGAGATGTTATATTAAACACCAAAATTACGAATGATGCAGTCACTACATATACTACGATAAAAACAAAAATAAAGGGAATAAATCTCATTAGCACAAGTTAAATAATCTTAAAAAAAACTGTTAATAAGAAAAGGGTAAAAGAGTCAGAAGGCAAAAGAGGTGGGAGGTGGAGAACAAACAGAATGGATCAGCGTTTGAGGCGCACGAGGGGGGATCTTTCATCTTTCTAAATTCTCAAATTAAAAGTGTTTCAGACTAACAACGCTTCTCTCACTTCCAAACCATATATACACCCTCAGCCCACATGATGGACCCTCGTTTTTCTACATTCTAATACTTTACCAGATGCAATCATGTGCTCGAGTCTACATATACATACAATCTGTAAGAATATTAATTAATTCATGATCTACCCCATTTTAAAGATCCTAAATTAGTTAGTTCTTGACATTGAATTTTGATGAACTTATTCTCAAACAACTAGGATTTATCACTCTCATAGGAATGAGAAATACCTACTAAAGCTACCGCATTTTAGTTGCGGAGAGGAATAATTGAGGCTCAAATCCCGGTCACTAAATATCACATACTTGATGCTACATTACCCGAAGATTAAGGTTTACACATTTCAAATTGTGCACCCCTATGTGTCACACATCTTAAATTAATAATGTATTACTTGCAAATTATTATGATTGTGACACATAAAGAATATGTTGCATAAGAGTATAAATTATGAGACATGTATAGAAACTTTTCCGCATATTATTTACCCTAGACTAGATTCAATCTCGAATGTGGTTCAGAGTTCGCAATTTTAGTTAATATAATCTTTTTGTCTCGTGTTCTTTTTTCGTGTACTTTGTTGGTCTATGCGGAGCCACTCATTACCCCGAAGGAGCCGAATATCACCATCTTGAAAAATACGTAAGGCAAGAAGCTCTAGAAACTTCAAGCATTATCTCTCGACAAAAGATCCGAATATCACCATCTTGAAGAATACGAAGGCAAGAAGCTCTAGCAAAAGAGAAGGTAGTCGAAGAAGCCACGTAAGCCGAAAGGTTGAATCCAGGATCTCCTCCACCGAAGGACAAGGACATTCCATCTTCTTCAAAGTTCAGGAGAGGCCGCAGACCCAATGATTAGAAGATACATAGGTGGCCTCGAGTTGACAAATGGATGCCCTGGGAGAAGACTCAGCTGTGGGAAACTCTCAAAGCGGAATTTATCAAACGTTAGTATGTCTGGCAGTTTTGGCCTGACACTTCAAAGAACGATGCCTTTGCGGATTGGATTTATAAGTGTGATATAGAGATCTACAAAATAGTCGAGAAAGCCATTGAAGATGATGTTAATGTTCAAACTCCGGCTTTCAGGACTCTGCCCCCACCTCAGAAACTAGACGGATCTCTATACACTGGCGTAATAGAAGGCGAAGTCAGGAATGCAGCCTTAGCTCTTGAGCTTGATCCTAATGATCCAGAAGACATTCCGAAGATTCAGAAACTGAGAAGAGATTCTTTCAAGCTATATGGACTCCTCTGCCCGAAGAAAAATTGAAGGACTTTAAGGTAAGGATTCAGCGCTTTAGGAGGTAGTCTTGATAGGTCTCTGTTTTTCTTAGTGTAGCAAGTGATGTATCTGTACTAAATTTCACATATATATATATATATATACATCAACTACTACTTGGTCTGACAATCTCTTATTGTCTCCATGGCCTACTTTGTCTTACTTTAACACTCAAAATCACCTAAGTGATTACTGACTCACACACTCACTGCTTACTTGTGTTTGTCTGTTTTTGCTAAGTTTGATTGATGTCTAGGAGGAAATTGTGTTGGGAGATTTTTTTTAATGAGATAATTTTGTAAACTCCTAACGGTCCTCAGTAGATTAGAAACTAGAAAGTGCAACTCCACTGATTCTTCTTGTAACATTTGTAAGGAGTTTGTACCTGATAGTTTATAGTGTTAGATGATAGTGATAGGTTTTGGCATCATCGAATAGGGGGAAATTGTTGGGAAATGATTCGGCAGTAGAATGTTTAGAAGATTTGGCTGATCCCAAAACCCTATGTTGATTGGTGAACCATTCTTTTGTATTTGTAATGCCTTGGTCTCTAAAAGTTTCACACTCAGTAGACTTGCTTTCAGCATGGTCACAGATTCAGAAGTTCTGTCTGCTGAACCTCAGTAGACTATCCGCCTCAGTACCATGGAATGAAGATTTAGTAGTGTTGGACTCAGCAGGAGCAGCATACTAAATGTGTTCAGGAGTCAGTAGAACTGGACTCAGCAGGAACAGTTTACTAAACCCAGAGTTGATCTTCAGTAGAGTTGAACTCAGCAGGAGTACACTACTGAACCCCTGGTCAGACTCAGCAACGGCCTGACCGTTTCCTTAATTGTCAGTGGTCTTCAAAGAATAAATCAGTAGAGTTGTCCGAGGTCGTACATATCAGAGAAGTCAGCTTCAGTATCTGCCTTGAAGTCTGAATGTCTCAACAACTTTCTACACCTCGACCAATGACAAGCAACCACCTGTTAAAGTAACTGGTAAAAGCTGCAAGTCAACCACTTTCCTGAAAAAAATAGTGGACTATGCGGAATTTCAAAAGAGCCGTTAGCTACCCAAATAGAGTGACACGTGGACAGTTCGTCTCCAATGGATCTATCTATAGCTCACCTCTATAAATAGAGGGAAATCAAATCATTGAAGAGAGAATATACGAGACGAGAACAGAGCATCAAGCAAACAAGAACTCAAGCTTTCCACGACGAACTGCAGAGAAAACAACCAACTGCGAAAAGCACTCACATTGCTCTAAGGGAACCCAAGCTCTCATATAATCAAAGCCTCTAGCATCCAAGTGAAAGAACACGAGCCCAGAGAGATTATTCCTCACTGTTCTTCACTCTAGAAGCCCTTTCTTGTTCCCTTTCCCTCTAACCTAAGCTCAACTGAATCTATCTATAGCTTAGAACCGAAGGAGTTCATCTCTTGAACTGTTCTTATTTATTGGAACTCCTTCATCATTGGAGAATCGTTCAAACATATTTTGTTTGACTTTGTAAACTGAGACTTGCTCAGTATAATCACAAGTGTTGGATATGAGTCAGTAGATGATACTCAGCTGTTCGTGGTTAAAAGAAAATTGGGGGAAATCATAGTAGTACTACGGAATTAAGATCCCAAAACCGAGCTGATATCAGTAGTTCAGTGTGTCGTTAGGATTAGCTGATGTATAGGTTAGACTTGTTGTAATCGTTTTTATATTCTTGTCTAAGTCCTGTACGGGGTAATTGTTGAACTGATCTTCTGTCGAAGATACTTTTTAGAATCCCACGTCATTAGTGTAATCGCTTGCGTTCTTCACTCATCAGCTGAGTAGACCTCAGTAGAAGCCAATCCAAAGACTGATAAGTCATCGCCAGAAGAACTCATGCAAGCCCAAGACCTTTAGCCGCCACCGACTTACTCGGGAGTTACATTCCTTGTCGCCGACTCAATCGAAGAAGACAGAGAGACTTTACGGCCATCAGATCCGACGTAAAGCGACCCAACTACTTAAGTCTTTTCAAAAGTTCAGCAGAAGATCATACGAGATTATTTGAACGGTCAACTCTGACATTCTCACCAACCACAAACCTCGACCAATGAGAAGCCAACAACGCCTTACATGCTCCAAACAGTAAAGCTGCTCTCATGTACAGTAATTAACTGCCCTGCTGCAACAAGTTCGAATTAATGACCGTTTTCTTTGGAAGCATGTGACACGTAGCATCGTCGTCTCCAACGGACATATGCCATAGCTCACAGCTATAAATAGAGAAGATTTCGAAGCTCCACAAGCGCAAAACACGAAATTAAAAAGGGAAATTGCTCAAGCTCTCAAACACTCTAGCAACTCAATCAGAACATCCAGCGAAGAATCTGCATTTACTAGAATATTTTTGTGGTTCTTCTCTCTAGAGTCTTTAGATCCCTTTCTTCTCTACCTAAGCTCATTGTCAGATTTATAGCTTAGATTCGAAGGAGTTCATTTTTTTGTGAACTGTTCTTATTGTAAGAACTCCTTCATTAGTTGGAGAACTGTTTTCGCTCCCTTTCGAACTTAGGTTTGAATTGTAAAGTCGCTAAGGACTATAACTTAGAAGGATCCGTCCCGTGCACGCTTCCTTGCCGAGACTTGCTCAGACTAATCAACAAGTTATCCTGCTCTGTTCAGGACCGTGGACGTAGGATCTTGCGTATCCGAACCACGTTAAACTACTTGTGTTCTTTACTGTTTTATTGCATACAAACCTTTGAAAATCATAAGTTTACATAAAACATATTTCTAAACTCGCATAGTCAAAATAATTTAATCTGCGAAAACACGTTTTCAAATAGAGACAAACTCCGGGCCCCACACTTATCCTCACACTTAAGTCTCCGACCGAGTTTCGAAGTACTGACAAAAGTCAGTAGGAGAGCTCAGTAGCTGACTCACTCTGTCCCGTCATCGAAGGTTTATTTGGCACTGTTCATCAGTTGCAACCAACAGCTTCAGCTGACCTTCACCGAGAAAAAGAAACGGTACTCAGGTGTATTCACCCCCCCCTCTACACCTGATATTTATCTCCGGACCAACAATTGGTATCAGAGCACACGTTGTTCAACTGACCACCTGTTCTGAAATACTGGTCTTCTCGAACTGATCCTTGAAAACGTTTTCTCTGCACAAGCATCTCTTCATTCATCCTTATACTCGTACACATAATGTCTGAAATGTCAGGTATCAGGATGGTGCCGATGTTCTCAATAGAGAACTTCACGGTATGGCGTGTAAGAATGGAGGCACACCTTACGCCACCGCACGACAGCATGACCGACGCATCGGGAGACCCGGACCCATCATTCCAATGATAGACAGCGTTCAGTTCGCTGAAGTGGAAGGTGAAGGTGCTCGTATCGGTCCGAAGGTTCCCAAGGACAAATCTGCCTTCACGCTTGAAGAGAAAAAGCTGCATAACCTCGACCGAGTTGCACGAAATGCTATACTGACAACGCTCAGTGACTCACACCTCGGGAGGGTGCAGGACTGCAAAACGGCGAAAGAACTTTGGGACGCTCCGGGCTGTACCGAGCCAAGGAACTCCTCGATTAAAGAAAACAAGCTCGAATTAGAGCTTCAAAAGTTCGAAGCCTTTGCGATGGAGCCCTGTGAAACCATTGACGAGCTGAGCATCAGATTTACAAATCAAGTCAATGTGATAAACGGGCTGGGAAAGGTGTTCTCAAACAAAGAGATGAACACAAAGATTATTAGAGCGCTACCCCGACATAAGTGACTTCCTTTTGCTACTTATTTACGTCGCTCTGATCTTAATGCTCTAACTCCTGATGTTATATTTTCAGAATTAAAGACGGAGGAATTTGAGCATAGTCTACCTCGTAGTGTTCCAGTGCTCCACCGACACTCAAATCGATCATGCCTTCAAGGCAACAACAAGAAAACCGGAGGCAAAAAGATTTTTTCCAAGAAGGCGAAGGGCCGCAGCATACAAAGACATCTAAAATGTCTGGTACTGACCAGCTCGCACTGATGGCTCTCAAATACCAAAGAGAAAAGGAGGGAGTCAGAAAGCTGAAGAAATATCACAGAGATTCTCTCCCTGGTAAGAAAGAATATTCAAAAAGGGAAGAATCTAACACTTCTACTGAATGCATGAACACGGAGCCTGTTGCTACTCCACCAAAAGTTTCAGGTGGAAAAAACAGTAGAACATCCACGTGTTACAACTGCAAGAAGGAGGGACACTATCAGTACGACTGTCCCGAACTCTCAGCTGCTCAAAGAGCAGAACGGTAGGCCAGAAGAGTTAAATTCGCCCAGAAGAGGCAGGCCTACATAGCCAGAGAGATATCCGACAACTCAATTGAAGAGGATACATTCATGTACTCTTCTGAGGATGAAGCTGCATTCGTAGCTGTTGAAGTCTGAGAGAAGGTTCCCGAGGAATCACCGAACAAGTCTCGATGGCCTGAGAAGAGGCCGAGGTAAATTCTAAACTTAATATAACCTCCTCTTCACACAACACACACGACACTTGCTCGGTCTCGGATGACCCTATGGACATAGTACAAGCATATGACGACTGCTAGAGGAACAAATTCATTGAGCAGAGAGTTCAAAGTGAACCATCCAGAACTAGAACAGTAAAGGCCGAGAATCGAGACTTTCTTCCGATTGTCGTCGCTACCGAGTCAGTGGATCTAGTTGCGAGACTCAAGAAAGAGATTGAATCTCTTATGACTAAGTCTCAGCTTCAAGAGACTCAGATCTCAGTCCTGACCAAGGACAATTTGGAGAAAGAGACTGAAATAGCCCAACTCAGTCAGAAACTCTCGGACGTACGTGTAAGGACTATGATTCTCTCAGGAGAAGTGATGAGGTCTGGAGAGAACTGATGACTGAACAATACCTGGGAGCAAAGGAGAAACTAGAAAGCATGCTCAGAGCACAACGGCCAACTGCTGTGAAAGAAGGCCTTAGCTACACCCATAAAGCTTCTACCTCCAAAAGCTCAAGCACTGGCTGATAGGTTCGTCAGAGGAAAGGTGCAAGCTGCTGACACCATACCTCAGGCGAAGAACAAACGGAAAATAATCGCACCTCGGCCGAGCAAAGAATAAACAACCGACCAAAGGTTCCAGCCCTGTGCAACCGAGATCGAACTCGTGGGGGAACCAAGAAGGTCGGATGGGCATAACAAGATACAAAGAGCCACTGTTTGAGCATCCGGCTCAAGACGGTTCGTACTACTATGAGCCCAGTGGTCGGGAGAAGCGCTAAGACTCGAAGAAGAAAGCGCCCGAACCCAAAATCATCGCCAGAAAGTCGCATCTCCATGTCCCGTGGAGAAGAAAGCCGACAAGGTTCAAGAAGAAGTCTCGTACTTCTAAGGTCCCGAGACAGATTTGGGTTCCGAAATCACCCACTAACCAAGAAGGACCCAACCGAACCAAAGGGTACCTAAAGATGCTTCGCTTTTGCGGGTGCATAAGGACCCATGGATAGTGGACGGGTACGCTCAAGACACATGACATATAAAAAGAGCCTGCTAACCAACTATGTACAAGAAGATGGTCCCAGAATTGACTTTGGAGACAACTCTAAAGGCTACACAAGGGGATACGGAACGCCGAACATTGGGGACCGCCTCGGCCTAAGAGTAACATATGTTGAAGGACTTCAACATAATCTCCTTTTTGTCAGTCAATTCTGTGATAATCTTAACAGAGTTATCTTTGACGCTGGTTTCTGTGATGTTGTTGATAAATCTACAGGGAAAATAGTGTTATCAGGATCGCAGAGGAAAAACATCTATGTTGCAGACTGGAAAACCGCAGAACCTGAGGCTTGCTTATTAGCACATACAAAATCTGGTGACAAGTTAGGATGGCTATGGCACAAGAGACTCAGCCACCCGAACTTCAAGACCATGAACAAGCTAGCCAAGAACTCCAAAGTCAGAGGACTGCCCAACGAATCGTTCGTTAAAGATAGAAATTGTGAAGCATGTCTGAAGGGAAAGCAAACAAAGAGTAGCAATCCACCTATTCCGTCACCTTCCACTGATGGAATCCTTCAGCTACTGCACATGGACCTATTCGGGCCAGTCTCTCCAGTGACTATAAGAGGCAAGATGTATGCCCTTGTTGTTATTGACGACTACTCGAGATATACTTGGGTCATCTTCATCGCCAATAAATCTGATGTTCAAACTGAGTTGCCCAATCTGCTGAAGAAGCTCAGTGTGGAAAAGGACATCAAGATTCAAAGAATTCACTCGGACAGAGGAACAGAGTTTCTAAACTCAGTAGTTAAGACATACTGCGATAAAGAGGGAATTAAACATGAGACATCACTGCTCGCACCCCCTCAAAGAAACGGACTTGCCGAACGAAAGAACGTAACACTCAAAGAAGCAAAGCAAGAACGCTCCTCGTAGATTCTGGACTACCCTCAAAGTTCCCGGGCCGATGCTACCGACACCGCCTCGCTACACTCGTAATCGCTCACTACTCACTCAAAGAACACATGAAGACACCATATGAACTATGGAAAGGGAGAATTCCTTCTATTTCTCATTTTCATATTTTTGGGTCGTCCTTGCTTTATCCACAATAATGGGAAAGATCATCTCAAGGTTTTTGATAGCAAATTTGATCAAGGAGTTTTCTTAGGATACTCTCGAGTCAAGAAAGCCTTCGTAGTCTTTAACTATCGGACTCTTTGTGTGGAGGAAAGCCCTCATGTTGTTTTTGATGAATTTGTTACCGAGAACGGGGAAGATACACGGTTAAATACGATGATGTCGAAAGCAAGCTACGGGGATCTCTGGACTTACCGATAAAGCCGAAAAGATCCAAAGATTGTTGGGATGATGAGTCGACAATGAACAAACTCGTACTCAACCAACAAGCCGACGTAGCTAACCTAGTTGATTCTCCCGAACGGAATCAACAACAGTAACATCGGTCGATGAGGAAGCCCCAAAGGGTAACCGAGACCTCTACCGAGAATATAAACTCGTGGGGAACGATTAATGTTCCCGAGCTAAATGCCCCCGAACCCGGAAACTCAGTGGATCCTAACCTTCTTACCGAAATATTGCAATCTCGGAAACGCACTACTCGAAATGCCTAACACTCCTACCGATTCTCGCGAAGTTGTATCGAAGAAGAAGCCGACTGCGACGATCATGGCTAGATGCTCATTCTTCGGATCTTATCATTGGAGATCCATCAAAGAACGATAAGAACAAGATCTAGATTTAATCAAGGCGAAAGCTCACTATATTCTTGTTTCTTGTCTACGTAAGAACCTCGGCCGATAGAGGACGCACTTAATGATGCTGACCGGATCATCGCCATGCAAGAAGAGCCGAACCAGCTCGTTCGAAATGAAGTTTGGGAGCTTGTAGACGGACCTAGACATCGCATGTCATTGGTACCAAGTGGGTCTTCAAAAACAAGAGAGATGAAAACAACGTCATTGTCGAAATAAAACACGACTAGTTGCAAAGGGATACAATCAAAGCGTAAGGAATTGACTTTGATGAAACATTCGCTCCAAGCCGCTAGGATTGGAAGCCATTCGTCTATTCCTAGCTTATGCAACACATCAAGGCTTCAAAGTCTATCAGATGGATGTAAAGTCAGCTTTTCTGAATGGCGTACTGAAGGAAGAAGTCTACGTGGAACAACCGCCCGGCTTTCAGCAGGGACATCAGGTGTACAGACTTAGGAAAGCTCTGTATGGGTTAAAACAAGCACCCAGGGCTTGGTATGATACCCTATCGACTTTCTACTTCGTAAAGGTTTTCGAAGGGGACAGTAGATCGCACCCTATTCAACATAAAGTCGAGGAGATGACATCCTACCGGTGCAAATCTACGTGGACGACATCATTTTCGGCCGCGTAAACGAGATCATATGTCGCCAGCTCGAGAAGATGATGAAAGAGAAATTCGAGATGTCCATGATGGGAGAGATGAATTATTTCCTTGGATTTCAAGTGAAGCAATCACCTGAAGGAATCTTCATCAATCAAGCCAAATACACTCGAGACCTTCTCAAGAGATTCGGCTGCGACTCCAGCAAGCCAGTCAAAATCCCCATGAATACAAATTTTAAAATCGATCTAGAAAAAAAGAGGGAGCTTCTGTTAACTCTACTGATTATAGAGCTATTATTGGTTCTTTATTATATTTAACAGCTAGCCGACTTGACATAACTTATGCTGTAGGTATATGCGCAAGATTTCAAGCGGATCCCAAGCGAAGTCATCTCGACTCAGCTAAAAAGATTCTGCGCTATCTGAGAGGAACACCTGATGCTGGGTTATGGTATCCTGCTGATGATAATCTAATACTGACAAGTTATTCTGATGCTGATTATGCAGGATGCGGGATAGATCATAAATCAACTTCCGAACGTGTCGGTTCTAGGCAAAGCAAGCCGATATCTTGGTTCTCAAAGAAACAAAGCCTCGCAGGCAACGTCCACTACCGGAGCCGAGTACATGGCCGCTGGAAGTTGCTGTGCCCGCATCCTTTGGCTTCGACAACAACCGAGAGATTATGGTATCATTCAAAATGAAGTGCCCATCTACCGTGACTCCACCAAGTGCTATTGCCATAACTCGAACCCAGCTTCTACATACGAGATGCAAGCACATGGATATCCGACACCACTTCATCGTGAGACCATGTCGAGAAGAAGGATATCGAATAGAGAAGATCCATACTTCGACAAACAAAGGGCGTACATACCGACCAAACCACTAGCCGAGAACAGATTCGTGAGAATTATCGCTTGAGCTAGGTTCATCGGATCCTACCGAAATGCATCGCAGAAGACAACTATTGATAGCAAACCGTGGAGACAATTGGAAATATCCGGTATCGTAGATGGAACCAAGACGACAAGTCGGGAGACTCCGTACGGTGATTCAAATGGGAAGAATCACACCGTATACGCAGCAGGGGGGAACGTGCTTATCAAGACATCAATCATCCTCCTGCGATATAACGGTAACCAGCTGATCGAAAGTTCAGCTGAAGAGGTTTGCGTAGTATCATATACTTAATCTCTTTTTAGAAGCATGTCTACATTTATTATATCAGTCGCACGCAGTCAGTAGTTAATGTGCATTTATTTCCCGCCTTAATAAGCTTAAGGAAAGGTCAGTAGGAAACCTTTTCATTCGCATAAACTGAGTAATTAATGTTGTCTGTCGCGCATTTAATGCATGTCTTCTCACTTACCTTTATTACGTAAGTCTATGTTTGAGGCGGCTTTTGTAATCATTCCTTTTATAACATTTAATCTCAGCCGTCTATAGATTTGAAAGATTAAAAATAGGATCGTTGGATCTAAACTTATAATCAGTCAGATATATAAATCTTTCATCTTCTATCTTCCTCCTCACTTTTCGCCATTTTCAACTTAAGAGCTATTTTCAAGCGTTCAGTTTCTTTCTCAAAAATCATCTTAACTGTCTCGCTTTTGCATCTCTCAAAGCTCTTTAGTACTCGGTAAAGTATTGAAACCTGCTGAATACTTACTAACTTACTCTATTTTCAAGTGCTAACGAGTTATTTTGTAGATTTCAATGGCGATATCTCAAGTCCCTGAGAATATAGAGGAGATAATGGCATCCAGGATTCAGTTTGAACCAACTATGGCCTTCCGACAAGTTGATATCTCTTTCTTGGAACCCGTGTTTGATGCTCTGGAGCGTTCTGGTCTTCAGGAGCTGGTGACGAAGCACCCGAGATCTTATCTACCTAGGCAAGTGGTAGAAGTTTATTACAACTGGAGGTCACTCGCGTCTGGAGGCGAGGAATCTTCCTTCGTCTATATGAAGGAAGTAGATCAGAACTGTTGGGATACTACTCGTGAGAATCTTCAACGCCGAGACGCGGCCGATGCCGACGTTTGATCTTCCGTACTCTGGTATTTCTCCTATCGGATACAAGGAGAAGGAGATAAACGTATATGTTTATAAGTTCCGCGGACGCTCTGACATATCATTCAAGTCAGCTCTGCAGAAGAACCTCCTGCTCCCCCAATACAGAGGACTAGCCTACGTAGTCTCTCATATCCTAATGAGCTCAGCTGGACCATATGATCAATTATCCAAGCCAAGGATTCAGCTCGATGATGGCGATAGATGATGGAGTTGAAGTGAACCGGGCCGACTATTATGTCTCTGAGATGAAGGCCCAAGCCCGTAAGGTTCACTACCCTACCCACTCGGAGAGAGGAAGTTAGCTAGTGTAGGGAAGTTACTCTATGGGACTAAGATGTCATCCCTCATAGAAAACTCGTTCGCGAGGCACTCGTCGTTTGTCGATTCTAAGTTCTTCGATGTAAAACCGATTAAGTTCAAGACTAAAGCAAGCGGCCGAGAAGTCTATCGGTAAGGGGCCACCTGAGCCGAAGAGAGCAAAGATCCGCTCCGCCCCCGCATACCGAAGTGCCTAAGAAGAGGCGGGCGACTAAGACCGCACTCACCGAGGTCTCACTGCTCGCCCCTCTCTCGTTATTGAACCCACTCCTCCTCCTACTCAAGAAGAGCAGATTTTAGATTCTCGATATCGGCATTGAGGGTGCGACCCTCAAAGATAAAGTCCAGTAATTAGCTCGAGGAGACACGGTCGGACGTCGAGAACCGACCGAGGAGATCGCGACCGAGTGGACAACTATTCTCACCACTCGTCTCCATGCCGTAGCCGACGTACACGATCATATTCCCCGAGATCGCCGGGCACTCGAGACTTAGTCGATATAGCCATCGTGGCTAGGGTTCAAATGCTTCTTAGATTTCGGAGTTGGGATATTCTAGAAGACATAATCAAAACCCACTCGGCCATCTACCCGCTCGATGAGGAGCGAAGCTTACAAGAAGTAATAGGGTACGGAGAACCAACGACTTAGCTACTCTTGAAGATCTCGGGAGCCGCAATGCTTTACCTTCTAAGCTTGCGAGAGTCGGTCCTCGGTAACACTCCTCCACCCCCCATCTCCTCCTCGCCGATGATAAGAAAGATGATGATGATAACAATCGAGGAAGGATCAGGCCACCCAAGGATACGAGTTGGGAGGCTCTGCGAGGGTTCAACTCCCCGTGAGAAGAGCAAATCACCACTTCCCGATACATCGGGTGATACTCAAGGTGCTCCGGGTACGGTAGAGGGAGCAGCTCCTCACGTTTTCCGAGCAGAGGCTCGGAACCGGCTCGTACCGTATAGAACCTATCGGTTCCGTGTCCTCAAAGTCTCGTAAATAAAGCCATTCGACGCCAAGGAGAGAAAAAACAGACTTTTGGCTAAAGACGTCCATCCGAAGTGGACAAAGTATACTAAGGCTCGCACACGTAGCTTAGACGGAATAGCCGCCGGCATCTCAAAAACTCCAAGTACCTACTCCTCAACCCAACTTTCAGGAGATTATTGAGGCGGCCTTAGCAGCTCGTAAAATAGATCTAGAAGCTCGTGAGTCGGTAGCTGCTCTAATCGCCAGAAGATATTTTTAGAGCAGCTAACTCAAGCTCTTGCAACTGTTAAGCTCGAAATCGATGAAAGTAAAAAGATTGCCACCTCTAGCCTTCTGAAGTTATTACCCAACGGGCGGAGGCTCAAGCTTATTCGGAAAGAATTGACGAATCGCAGGATCGGGCTCTCGAAACTCCGTCGAGAGTCAACCGCACGACTTAAAACATCAAGAGCTGATCAAGAAAATGACTAGGAATTATATTGCGATCTCGTCAAGGACTTCGAATCCACAGCGACTCAGATTAAGGATTCAGTCCAAGATGTGAAAAGAGACATTCAAGCCATCCATACCCAACTCTCTAAGGCAGATGATGCCAAAAAGGGGGAAGGTGTTATGAAGGAAGAACCTGACACGAATATGGGCGATGTCCAAATAATAGAGGGTGGTCGGGAGGAAGGACCCTCTAATGCTCAGACTCAGGGGGAAGGTATTCAGGCAGAACAACCCTCAACTGCTAATGCTCAAGATACTTCAGGGGTTCTGCTACTTGAATTTCCTCTAGAACCTACCCCCATCTCATCTTCTACTGCCCACATAGAAGATGTTGCTCACTTCATTGAGCAAGAGTCCGAAGAAGAATAGGCTCCTCCGCAGGCCGGGGAAGGAGACTGCTACGCTACTACTCCTCCTTCCTCCCCGGTCCCGAAAATTCAAATCTAAAGCGGAACAAGAGGCATTCGACCTCCGCGTAGCCCAACAACTACAAGACAAGCCGGACCATGAGCGATACCGGAAGAAGCTCAACTTGCTAAAAAGCCTAAGGGCAAAGTTGTTAAGGGCGAGGAAAGAAGAAGCAAGAGTCCGTGGTACGAAGAAAAGAAAAAGGCTCGGAGGAGTTCGCAAAAACTCTTTCTACTACAGTCAAGCTACGCTCGTAGTCACTATCGACTCATCTTACACCCGAGCAAGAAGTCGAAGATAGAGCCACGTGGGAAGCCACGCCTGCGAGGCCTTAACCCGAGGAAAGGAGATTGTAGGGCGGCGGCTCTTCGAGAGAAGAAGAGAATGGCCGATATGGCTAAGATGATGAGCCTATCTCAAAAGCCGCCAGCCTGATCCCGTAAGACAAATCCCACGAGGATCAAGAAAAAAGAGCGCCTTATGTCAAAAAGGACCCCGTGCTTCATGTTGATAAACGGGTTCCCGCTCCGGTTAATGATTAATGGGAAGAGCTCAAAGAGGAATTTATTAAAGGCTACTACGTATGGAAATTCTATCCAAGTGAGCAAACTATCGAACAAGCCTTTGACGAGTTTTTGTTCTTTTATAACTCGAGCCGAGGGAACAACTTCCGGAGATTATGAAGAGAGAGAACATTCCTTTCGAGCTCCGGCTTTCGAGCGCATCCCACCTCCTAGAACTGCGTGCGGAGTTCCGTGTACAAAGGAAATAGAGGATGAGGTCGAGCCGCAGCCTTATCGCTTCGACCCGAGTGTCGACTTACCCGAAGACGACGAGGATGTCCAGACACCGAGGAAGAGAATCTACCTATACTATGGTCCGCAACCTCCCGTCGACGGATCTCGCTAATTTCAAGAAGCGCACTCAAGGCTTCGGCGTCGGTAGTGTTTTCTCTTCTCTACTCTTTTGTAATAGTGATAGGAACCCCGTAATTTCTTGATCATATATGCTATCGTTCCTATTGCTTGATAGACAATTACTCATTGTCTTACAAAGATTTTGCTTTGTGTTTTCACAACTGATCACTAAGTGATCTGACACACACTCACAATCAGTTTCTCTGATTTTGCCTACATCTCACCTGCTGATGTTTTGAAGTCATCATATCAGTTTTTTTTCCTCAGATAGATTAAGGGGGAAATTGCTGTCAGTAGGTTAGCATTTCTTATAAGATGTTTAGAGTTTAGAAGTAGAGGTTTTGGCATCATCAATTAGGGGGAAATTGTTGGATATGAGTCAGTAGATGATACTCAGCTGTTCGTGGTTAAAAGAAAATTGTGGGAAATCATAGTAGTACTATGGAATTGAAGATCCCAAAACTGAATTGATATCAGTAGTTCAGTGTGTCGTTAGGATTAGCTGATGTATAGGTTAGACTTGTTGTACTCGTTTTTATATTCTTGTCTAAGTCCTGTACGGGGTAATTGTTGAACTGATCTTCTATCGAAGATACTTTTCAGAATCCCACGTCATCAGTGTAATCGCTTGCGTTTTCTTCAGTCATCAGCTGAGTAGACCTCAGTAGAAGTCAATCCAACAGTCGATAAGTCATCGCGAGAAGAACTCATGCAAGCCCGAGACCTTCGCAGCCGCACCGGTGACTTACTCGAAGTTACATTCCTTGTCAGCCGACTCAGTCGAAGAAGACAGAGACTTTACAGTCTACTGTATCCGACAGAAAGCGACCCAACTACTTAAGTCTTTTCTAAAGTTCAGCAGAAGATCATACGAGGTTGTTTGAACGGTCAACTCTGACAGTCTCACCAACCACAAACCTCGACCAATGAGAAGCCAACAACGCCTTACCTACTCCAAACAGTAAAGCTGCTCTCATGTACAGTAATTACCTGCCCTGCTGCAACAAGTTCGAATTAATGGCCGTTTTCTTTGGAAGCATGTGACACGTAGCATCGTCGTCTCCAACGGACATATGCCATAGCTCACAGCTATAAATAGAGAAGATTTCGAAGCTCCACAAGCGCGAAGCACGAAATTAAAAAGGGAAATTGCTCAAGCTCTCAAACACTCTAGCAACTCAATCAGAACATCCAGCGAAGAATCTGCATTTACTAGAATATTTTTGTGGTTCTTCTCCCTAGAGTCTTCAGATCCCTTTCTTCTCTACCTAAGCTCATTGTCAGATTTATAGCTTAGATTCGAAGGAGTTCATTTTTTTGTGAACTGTTCTTATTGCAAGAACTCCTTCATTAGTTGGAGAATTGTTTTCGCTCCCTTTCGAACTTAGGTTTGAATTGTAAAGTCGCTAAGGACTATAACTTAGAAGGATCTGCCGTGCACGGTTTCCTTCTTGCCGAGACTTGCTCGAACTAATCAACAAGTTATCCTGCTCTGTTCAGGACCATGGACATAGGATCTTGCGTATCCGAACCACGTTAAACTGCTTGTGTTCTTTACTGTTTTATTGCATACAAACCTTTGAAAATCATAAGTTTGCATAAAACGTATTTCTAAACTCGCACAGCCAAAAGAATTTAATATGCGAAAACACGTTTTCAAATAGAGACAAACTCCGGGCCCCACACTTATCCGCACACTTAAGTCTCCGACCTGAGTTTCAAGCTTGACAAAAGTCGGTAGGAGAGCTCGATGGCCGACTCACTCGTCCCGTGATCGAAGGTTTATTTGGCACTTGTTCATCGGTTGCAACCAACGGCTTCAGTGACCTTTACCGAGAAAAAGAAACGGTACTCGGGTGTATTCACCCCCCCCCCTCTACACTCGATATTTGTCTCCTGACCAACAACAAGGCCGTGTTTGTCCCGTGTACAAACCGACTAAGACTAACTCAAGATAATAAAATAGCCTTCTACCTTGTTCGGGACAATGGACGTAGGATTTTGGATATCCGAACCACTTTAAAAGTCGCTGTGTCATTTTTTTCGTTGCATTGATTTACTTGTTCATTCGAAAACTATTTACAAAATCATTCAACAGAGTTTCAGTAAAAAGCTTAACTGAATGCACTAATCTACAAACGTTTTAATTAATAACGTTTTCAATCCAAACTGAATTGGGCCTACACAATTTCGCACGCAACTGAACTTCTACTGAACGGTACTGAATTCTGACATCAGTCAGCTAGCAGACCTCAGTATAGTCAGTCACTTTGTCCACGCGATCTAGAACAACTTGTCCGGCTCCATCGAATTCATTCAAGAGACAATCTCCGTAATCTGACTGTTAGCGTTCAAGTTTGAGAAAAATGTTTTTATCCCCCCCCCTCCTCTACACCTAAACGTTTGACTCGGGACAAACATTGTGTGTATGTTCAGTAAGAACAATCATACAACAATTTTAATGCGGTAATATGCTTATTACTCTACAGTTCATGAACACCGGTGATCTGAATTAGTTCTTCAATTACAAACTTACTCATATACTTTGTCTTCACTACAATAACTTGCTATTTCATATAGTTATGTCATTGACATTTATTCAATGCCGTTTTCAAAAAATACAAGTTCAGTATTCAATCAACAAGTTAAAATTGGTCAAATCTGCTTCGTGTGACTAGTATATTATTTACGATTAATAGCATATCTATTGCTTATTTTGTATAAACCTCTCTGCCCTGCACTGCCCTTAGTAATGGAGTTCCCTTCTGGTGATCTTTTACCTAATCCAGAAATAATATGATGTGTAGAATAACTGTTAGTTATATACCTACAGCAATTTCAAATTTGCATTTACTCGCAATTCTTTGAATGTAGTGTGCTTCTCTTATTTTTTTACTTGAGGCAATAAAGACTTAATTATGTAGCCTACATTTTTGACAATGCATACCTACTTTTTATTATTAAAAAATCTTTCTCTCCACACCTGTTTCATTTACATTGTCTATGGCATATCTGGATCTATATATCTTGACCACAGAATAAATATTTCCTTACAAAAAAAATTAAACCACCACAAACACTTCCCATACTGTCACTGCTTGTCAATACATACATTCCAATATTCAAAATTATTCCACACTATATGAACACAGATGAAGACGTATACATCTATAACGGAAATACCAGCACAGGAGAAAGGATAGGAGGTCGTCGTTAATGTCGTCGAGATGACAGCTCCATTACATTCACAAAGTGGAAGCACGATATATCAGCACTACATTTTCCAGGACGACCATGTATTTATTCAACTTGACAATAACCATGTATCTATGTCATTCCCCTTCAGGTAACTTGAACGTCTCAGTTGTAGTGCATATCATACTTGGGGCTTTTATGAAAACTCATGTCAGTGTTTTTAATGTCATCAATATGAGTTTGGACTGGTTATAAAATCTTGTGTTGGGTGATGATTCCATCCTCAAGATCAGCTTCACTCAAAGGGGAAATGATTCGGTCTTAGACACTGATCTTAAGCTCAGTAGCCTTGTGCTCTGTACTTGTCTGAAGATTTGAAGATCCCAAAACCCTATCTGAATGATGAACCACTCCCTTGTATCTGTTTTGTCTCTGAGGTTTCAGACTCAGTAGACACTCTGCTCTGGTCAAGGCGCTCAGCAGCTTATTTGCCTCGGCACCGTGCGAAGACTTCGATATCTTTGGACTCGGCGGGAGCAAGATATGCGAGAGAGAGTCGATTGAACCGAACTCGCGAGAGTAGTTCACTGGACTCGTAGCCGATCGTCGATAGACTTATCTCGGCAGCCTATCTACCGAATACAAGGTCGACTCAAGAACGGCGGATAGTCTTCGTGACTATCGGAATCTTTTGAAAGACAATCAGGCATTGTCATGTACGAGGAAGAGAGAAGTCGCTTCGTCCGTCTCGAAGTTTGTGTTGTCTCAACCACTCCATCCACCTCAACGAATGACAAGCATACACGTGTCTTCTCACCTGCTAAAGCTGCAGTCAACCTTTTACCTAAAAAGGTGGGAAAGTACACTGTTACCTACACCAAAAGAGCCGTTTGCTACCAAAAAGAGAGAGAGAGAAGAAGATCGTCTCCAACGGATCTATTTCAATCTCTGCTCTATAAATAGAGGGATCATTCAAGATTTGTAGCACTAAAAAAAAACAAGAAGAACAAGAGAGAGCGCGAAAAAGAGCGAATTCCAAAGAACAAAGTCTTAGCAAGAACTCGAAGAACAATCTCCGGCGAAAGACTACATTCTAGCTCATAGGGAATCAAGCTAAACCAACATATAAAGTCTCTAGTATCCAATTGACGTTACACGAACTTATAGCTTAACTTCAGCTGTTCGTCGATCTAGAAGCTACTCTCTCATATTCCCTATCCCTCTAACCCTAAGCTCAACCGTTCTTATCTATAGCTTAGACGAAGGAGTTCACATTTGAACCCTATCCTTATTGTATAAGGACTCCTTCACTGTTGGAGAAGTTTGTCAAACACTTTAAGTTTGATAGTGTTGTAAACCGAGACTTGGATCGCTATAAAAACCAAGACGCGGCTTTGCCCAATGGTGTAAGCCGACCGAGAGTAACTCGGGATAATAAATAGCCTCCCGATCATTCGGGACAGGTGGACGTAGGATTTGAGCGATATCGTAACCACTTTAAAAATCCTGTGTCTCTTATCGCTTTCTTAAGCGTTGCATTGATTTTACTATTCATACTGAACATCATATTTAAAATCAATCAACTGTCTCAAAGATATCTTGAACTTTTAATCTCCGAACCGAGACTTAAAACGTTTTCTCACAAAAACGATTTGGGCCTACACTATTCCGCGCACCGAACTCTTACCGTAGATACTGAATTTTGACCTAGTCGGTTAAGCGAGATCTCGGTCGAGTCGGTACTCTCGGCCTTTAACTCGATTCGTAACGGTTATGCAGTCCGAACTGTTTTAGTCGACACCATCCCGAATAGGACTGCTTCGAGTTCGAAGTTGAGAAATCGAATCAGGTGTATTCACCCCCCCCTCTACACTCGACCGTACACTCGGGACCAACAATTGGTATCGGAGCGGGAGTTTTTTAAGACTCTTGTCACTTTGAGACCGGGTCTATTCGAACGGATCCGGAGGAAAACGTTTTCACCGCATATCACTCTACATTCATATCTATATTCTTCATGACCGATATGTCGGGTATAAGGATGGTACCCATGTTCTCGGTGGAGAATTATGGAGTATGGCGAGTCGAATGGAAGCACATCTCGACATCCCTCCATGACATGATGATCGAAGTGCTTGAAGATAGACCTATCATTCCCATGATCGATAGTGTCGTAACTCGGGACCAAGCTCAAGGAGGAGGAATGGTGACCGGGAAGAAGATTCCCAAAGACAAGTCTCTTCACTCCCGAGGAGAAGAAGCTTCACAACTTAGACCGTGTTGCCGTAAACGCTATACCGACCACCCTTAGTGATTCTTATCTTGGTAGGGTTCGGGAATGCAAGACCGTAAAAGAACTGCGGGACGCTCTAGCGCTACCGAGTCGGGGGACTCGAAAGATTAAAGCGAATAAACTAGCGCTGGAACTCCAAAAGCCGGAAAGCTTGTCTCTCATGCCCGGTGACAAAATCGAAGATTCGAACGTCCGATTTACCAATCCGATGAACTCTATCAATGGGTCGGGAAAGACATTCAAGAACCGAGAGATGAATCCGAATATTCCGAGGGCACCGCCTTGGATGGACACTTTGGACACCTTTTGCCACTCTATTGCGACATTCCGACTTAGATGCCGTGTGTCCCGACCATATCTTTTCGGAATTACAGGCAGAGGGAGTTTGAGTTCGACCGACCTCAAAGAAAGCAGAGCGAAGCCGACACAAAATCGACCATGCTTTCAAAGCATCGGTCGGCCAAAGATCTCCAAAGAACGAGCAAAACGACGAGTAAGACTCGAACCTTCACTCAATGATCTACAAGAAGGAAGTCTCGCTCGAAGTATGCACTGCTTTCGCCGTAAAGTATCGAAGGAGAAGGAGCGACGCAGAAAAGTGACTAAAGCCTATCGGGAAACGAAAGGTAAGTCAAATTATATGTCGAAACACACTCCCGACTCACAATCTTCCGAATGCGAAAAGAAAGATGACTCGAGAACCATCAAAGAATAGTGAAAGCAAAGAAGAAAGAGTCATCGCTTGTTACAACCGCAAGAAGCCGGGACATTCTCGAGCTTAGTAGTGCTGAACGCGCAAAGACGTAAGGCAAGGAGAGAGAAATTCGCCTAAAAGACAATCCTACATAGGCAGGCGAAATCTCGGACGACTCGAAGAGGTCGACTCCTTTATGGATTCATCTCGACGATGAAGCGTACCTTCATGGCCTTAGAGCATGAAGCGAAGAATCAGTGAAAAGTGCATGATGGCGGGCGAAGAGGATGAGGTAAATTCTCATGAACCACTTAACTCCTCTTCACACCGCACACACGACACTATTTCAAAGTGCGATGAGAATTTGGACGTCGCGACCGCATACGAAGAACTGCTCGACGAACAAATTCGGATGAGTCTCAGCTCGGCAAGACTCTTCGGGAGTTGGATACCCCGAAAGTAGAGAATCGGTTTCTCGGGAGAGTCGGGTTGCTACCGAGGCCGAAGGACTTGTGTTGAGACTCGGGGGAGGAGATAAACTCTCCGATGGCCAAGTCTCGAGCATCAAGAAGATCGGATTTCGGTTTTGACCAATGACTTGACTCGAAAGATATCGATCGAGTCTGTCGAAGCAAGAAATGTCGGGACTTCGGACCAGGCACACGACACACCGAAGAAGAGTGATGATGTCCGGAGGAGCCCGATGACCGAGAGGTACATGGGTGCTGAGAAGAAATTAGAGGCTATGCTAGCAAGCAATAAGCCAAAGCACTGCAAGGAAGGACTTGGATTCGCCCAGGGGAGCTTCCTCATCTCGCCCCAAGACACTCGGAGTACGGCTTGCCGATAGATTTGTTCAAGGGGAGACTATGAACGCAAATATAATGAACCCCCTAGCAAAGAACAAACAGAAGATGAAAGCACCTCATCCCACACATCGCATTCCGACAAGAAGATCGGTGCCAAGAAACCCCGGTTCGGTCAAGGGGGAACCAAGAAATCAAAATTGGCGGATCAAGATGGACCTCCAAAACCGACACATCCAACTCGGTATGGGTCATACTATTATGAACCTATAGTCGAAGAGGCTCCAAAGGTCGAAGAAAAAGAAAGCCACACGAAGGCTAAGGTCGGCGATCCACCGGCCTCGAAGATTAGGACTCCCGAACCTCGGAAGCCTCGAAGTCACCTATGACCGATCCGAGTGGTCGATATGTTGACTCTAGTGGAAAGAAGATGTCCGAAACCATCGTGGGTTGTTAGACGATTTGGGTTATGAAAACTAACATCTAAGGACCCAAAATCAAAAATAAAGGGTACCCGAATATAATTACGTTTTGCGGGTGCGTAAAGACCCATGGTATGTGGACGGCGGATGCTCAAGACACATGACATACTAAAGGAGTCTACCGAAGAATTATATCACTAAAGAAGGACCCGGAATGAGTTCGGAGACAATGCAAAAGGCTATACCGAGAGGATATGGAACACTCGAGCATTGGACGCCAACGTTCCAAGAGTATCATATGTTGAAGGACTTCAAGCATAATCTTCTCTCTGTTAGTCAATTTTGTGATAACTCAAATAGAGTGATTTTTGACGCTGGCTTCGTGATGTTATTGATAAATCTACAGGGAAAACGAGTGTTATCGGGTTCGCGCAAAAAGAACATATATGTGGTGGATCGGAACTCAGCGAACCTCGAAGCTTGTTTGCTTGGCGAAGAATGAAAACGAACGGGGTGGCTATGGCATAGAAGGCTCAGTCATCTCAACTTTAAGAGGCTCAACAAGCTAGCAAGAAACACTCTAGCAAGGGGACCGCCGAATGAAGTATTCAAGCAAAGACACTCGAGTGTGAAGCATGTCTCGAAGGGAAAGCAAACAAGGAATCAAAATCCTCCAGTTCCATCGCCTTCCACGGATGGAATTCTTCAGCTGCTACATATGGATTTGTTCGGTCCAGTCTCCCCAGTGACGATCAGAGGCAGAAAATATGCATTAGTGGTCATTGATGACTACTCGCGCTACACATGGGTCATATTCATTGCCAACAAGTCCGACGTCAAAACAGAGTTACCAACGCTTCTGAAAAAGCTCAGTGTCGAAAAGAACACCAAGATCAGAAAAATACGT
Organism: Lavandula angustifolia; assembly: GCA_028984105.1. Classification (NCBI taxonomy): domain Eukaryota; kingdom Viridiplantae; phylum Streptophyta; class Magnoliopsida; order Lamiales; family Lamiaceae; genus Lavandula; species Lavandula angustifolia. The sequence goes on from CM054811.1 coordinate 23,507,981, forward strand.
TCGGACGCAGGAACCGAGTTCCTTAATTCCATGGTAAAGGAGTTCCGCAAGCGTAAGGAATAGAGCATGAGACTTCAGCTGCACGCACACCTCAGCAGAATGGAGTTGCTGAACGAAAGAACAGAACTCTAAAAGAGGCAGCTAGGACTCTACTCGCAGACTCAGGACTCCCAACCAAATTCCGGGCGAAGCTACCGATATCGCATGCTACACTCGAACCGATCTTTGCTGACAAAGCGAAGATAAGAGAACACCATATGAACTACGGAACGGCAGGAAGCCTTCTCTATCTTATTTCCATATCTTTGGTTGTTCATGCTTTATCCACAATAATGGGAAAGATCAGCGAAGACTTTTGATAGCAAGTCGATCGGGGAGTATTCTTAGGATACTCTCGGGTCAGCAAAGCTTTCGTGAGTATTCAACTATCGGACTCTTTGCATGGAGGAAAGCCCTCATGTTGTTTTTAACGAGTTTGCTATCGAAGACAGGAGCAATAACTCAAATTCCGAATCCGAGGACATCGATGGCGGCCTACAGGATCTAAGCTTAAAAGACAAATGCGAAAAGATCCGGCTATGTTGGGATGATGATTCGTGACGAAGAAACGAAGACAAATCTATCGAATCTCAACCACCGAGCAAGTAGGCGAGCGCATTGATTCTCCCGAACGGAATCAATCCCGTGTAACTCGGGTCGATGAGGAAACCGTAGAGGTAACCGAGACCACTACCGAGAATAACAACTCGGGGGGAACATCTAGTAATGTTCCCGAGCCGAATGCCCCCGAACCCGGTGACTCGGTAGATCGGACTCTTATCACCGAAATTCTTCAATCTCGAATAGTACAACCGAAATGCCTAACTCACCTACTATCCGTGTTGAACAAATTTCGGATGAAGAGTTAAAACATCGTAGATCGTGGCTAGATGCTCACACTGTTCGATCTTATAATTGGAGATCCTTCAAGACATGTCAAGACAAGATCCGCATTCTATCAAGGAGAAAGAGCATTATTTTCCTCGCTTCTTGTCTACCGAAGAGCCTCGAATATTGAGGATGCACTTAAAGATGCTGACTGGATTATTGCTATGCAGGAAGAGCTGAATCAGTTCACGAGAAACGAAGTATGGGAGCTTGTAGACAGACCCCGGCATCAACATGTCATTGGAACCAAATGGGTCTTCAAAAACAAGCGAGATGAAAACAACGTTATGGTCAGGAACAAAGTAAGGCTCGTGGCTAAAGGCTACTGTCAAGCCGAAGGGATAGACTTCGATGAAACTTTCGCTCCAGTTGCAAGATTGGAGGCAATTAGACTATTCCTAGCCTACGCAACACATCAACGATTCAGAGTTTATCAAATGGATGTGAAGTCTGCCTTCCTGAACGGCGTGCTGAAAGAAGAAGTCTATGTGGAACAACCGCCCGGCTTTCAGCAGGGACATCAAGTATATAGACTCGTGAAAGGCTCTATACGGGTTAAAACAAGCACCCGTGGCTTGGTACGATACCCCTGTCCCGAGTTTCTTCTTCGTAAAGGTTTTCAGAAGGGCACAGTAGATCGCACGTTGTTCTGCATTCGACTGGAAGACGACCTATTACTCGTGCAGATCTATGTGGATGACATTATCTTCGGTTCAAAGAATGTCATTATGTGTCAGCAATTTGAAAAGATGATGAAGGATAAGTTCGAGATGTCGATGATGGGTGAAATGAACTACTTCCTTGGTTTTCAAGTCAAGCAATCTGAAAAGGGAACGTTCATCAACCAAGGCAAATACACTCGAGACCTCATCAAAAGATTCGGCTGCACATCCGGCAAATCAATCAAGATCCCGATGAACACGAATATGAAGATAGATCTTGATAAAGAGGGAGTGTCAGTAGACCAAACTGAATACCGTGCTATAATTGGTTCTTTATTATATCTAACGGCTACTCGTCCCGACATAACTTATGCTTGTAGGTGTTCATGCTCGATTTCGGGCGAATCCCAAGCGAGTCATATGGACTCAAGCAAAGAAGATTCTCCGCTATCTACGAGGAACACCGAAATGGGTTTGTGGTATCCAACTGATGATAATATTGAACTAACTGGTTATTCCGATGCCGACTATGCGGGATGTAGAATAGACCGAAAATCAACTTCGGGGAACATGTCGGTTCCTTGGCGGCAAAGACGATCTCATGGTTTTCAAAGAAACAAGACACTCGGTGGCCACGTCGACTACCGAAGCCGAATACATGGCTGCCGGAAGTTGTTGCGCCCGCATCCTTTGGCCGAGACAACGATGAGAGACTATGACGTCATTCGAGAATGAAGTGCCGATTTTCTCGCGACAAGATCGTGCTATTGCAATCACTCGTAACCCCGTACTTCACACGAGATGCAAGCACGTGGACATCGACATCACTTCATTCGTGACCATGTCGAGAAAAAGGATATCGGGATGGAGAAGATCCATACCGACAAGCAACAAGCTGATATTCCGACCAAGCCTCTAGGCGAATCCGGATTCGGGAGAACTTTCGGTAGAGCTAGGTGCTGTTGGACCCTACTCGACCCCAGGCCAGTAAGAGGTTTCAGGGAGAGAAACATTTCGAGTAGGGGGGAATGTTCACTCTCGATGCGATACATTCGGAAACGTAGAGACGAAAACCATCTACACGAGGTATCGGTGACTACTATGTTCAGCGACGGGTTTGCGTATCTCTACTCGGTAGTAATTTAATACAACAAGATTCTTTGCATTTATGACAAAGATTCAGCATGACATTAATATCTTTTGGTTTGTCTTTATTATTAACGGCTCACATTTAATGCACGACATTCCATACATAAGCTTGCTAAACTCTGCACGCATTTAATGCATGTCTTTTCGCAGTTACTACTTAGGCTATTTTACAACTGGCTTTGACTTAGGCGACTTTTGTGATCATTGCCTATTTTATAACTTCTAATCTTAACCGTCCATATCATAAAGCAAGTTTAAAATTCAGCCTTCGATCGAAAACCGTTCATCTTCATATTTGATATATATATTCGATCATATCCTTGAAACCGCCATTAGCATACTTCATAACTTTCAAATTCCGAAAAATCCGAGATCTGCATACGCAATCCTTACTTGCAACTTCATTCTCAATCTTATCTCGAATTTTATCTATTGGTATGCTTATATCTGTTAATGTATTTATTATATTTTTCAGTATCGCATTGTAAAGCACTGATCTATCCAAGAAACGGTACTGATTCATTTCTTGTAACAAGTACTATGGTTGGTCTATCTGTCAGTTCTCCCGACAAGATAGAGGAAATCCTCAGCAAGGGCCGTATCTGGTGCGAACCAGTCATGGAGTTCGACGCGTGCGAGCTCGAGTACATGGACGAAATCTTCACATATCTGAGGAAATCCGGACTTGAGGAGTTTCTATCGAGGAAGCCGACCTTCTTCCTTCCTCGACAAGTGGCGGAACTATATCTGAACTCCGACTCAATTGGAGGAGACATTCTGGCGAGGTTCGCTGTTAACACCCTTGATGACGCATCGAAGATACTGAAGCAGATGTCTATTAAACAAGCGCTGAAGAAGAGCTTCAATCTCCCGTCTGAAGGTGTCAGCACCTTGGGGTACAATGACGACGCTGTCGACACATACCTCTCCGTTTTCTGTGGCAAGCCCACAACCTTCGAGCAAGCATTTCCGAAGAATGCCATGCTACCGCAGTTCAGAGCACTGGCGTACATCGTCACTCACCGTTGACGAGCCAGCCGGTGCTCTTTCGATCAGGTCTCCCGACCCAAGATCCATATGATGATGGCGATTTATGACTGCATGAAAGTCAATTGGACCGACTTCTTTATTCGCGAATTTATGGCTCAGGCAGCCAAGTTCGACAAAGCTACGCGAACACTGACCGCAAAAGGAAAGCTTCTCTACGGACTTAAATTGTCAGTCATGATCGAGGATTTCTGCGAGGCTGAGCAGATCACATATGCCGACAAGGAATATTTTAATGTGAAGAAAATCCGCTTTCACAACAAGTCCGCGGCCACTGCAATGAATGGTTCAGGACCGGCCGCGAAGCTTCGGCCCATCTAAGCCTCGAGCGGGCGACTCCTAAGAAAAGGACACCTCCGGCAAAATCACCTAAGGCACCAGCCCAAGAGGCCGAGGAAGGCCATACCGGATACATTCCAAGTCAGGGGGGAATGATCACTCTCGATCGAGTAAGTTCGAGACGTAGAGATTCGAAAACCATCTACACGAGGTATTAGGCGACTACTATGTTCAAATGACGGGTTTGCGTATCTCTACTCTATAGTATCTAATGCAACAATGATAAGCATTTATTACGGAAATTCAACAGATGATTTAAATATCTCTTAGTTTGTCATTTATTGATAACAGATTACATTTAATACACGACATTCTATGCACAACTTTGCTGAACTCTGTGCGCATTAAATGCATGTCTTATCATAGTTACTCTTTAGGCATGTTTACAACTTGCATTGACTTAGACGGCTTTTGTGATCATTACCTTTTATAATATTGAATCTTAACCATCCATCTCATAAAGTAGGTTTAAACTCAGCCTTAGATCGATAACTGTTCATCTTCTAGATATGTACATATTTCGATCAAATCTTAAGAACCGCCATATTCGCACTTAACATTTCGATCATATCTTACCTCCGAAAAATCCGAGAATACCTTTGTGCAAAAACCCTCATTTGCTTACTTTCACCTCGATCAAATTCTCGGTATGCCTACATGAAGTTACTTATGTGTTGATCATTATTGATTAGTATCATATATAAAAAGGTTTTATTTAACAAACTTACTGATAACAACTTCGTGTAACAGGTACAATGGCGGAAACCAATATCTCTATGATATCTCCAGCGGATATGCAGAACATTCTGGAGAAGGATCGCGTGTGGTTTGAACCCACCATGGATTTCTATTCATGCGATCTGGAGTACATGGACGATATATTCTCAGCTCTGCGCGAGTCAGGGCTGGAGAAATTTCTGTCTAGGAGGCCTTCGTTCTTCCTCCCGAGACAGGTTGCAGAGCTGTACTTGAATTCAGACGCAGTGTCTGGAGACATAGTGGCGAGATTTGTTGCCCATTCTATCCAAAACGCCACTACGGAGCTGAAGCAGATGTCCATCAAGGATGCTTTGAATCGGAGTTTTGATTTGCCCTCCGAAGGGACCAGTACAGTCGGGTACAGAGACGACCGAGTTGATGAATATCTTACCGTCTTCTGTGGAAAGCCCACTACTTTCAGAGCTGCTTTTCCGAAGAACAGCATGTTGCCTCAGTTCAGGGCACTTGCTTATATAGTGACGCAGCTACTGACAAGCCAAGCAGGGTCATTTGACCAGGTGTCGAGGCCTAAGATTCAGATGATGATGGCCATATACGACCGAGCCCAGATAAATTGGACGGAGTTCTTTCTCCGAGAATTCATGGCTCAGACTGCTAAGTTCGACAAGGCATCGAACATGCTGAGCGCAAAGGGAAAATTGTTGTATGGACTCAAACTGTCCATCATGATCAAAGATTTATGTGGATCTGAGCCTATCACCTACAGTGACAAGGAGTACTTCAATGTGAAGAAGGTCAGATTTCACAACAAGACAATGAGCCCTTCAGCAGATAGGGTCAGGACCCTCAGCAGTCTCTCCGCAATCAAAGTCTCAGCAGGCTACGCCTACAAAGAAAAGAACCCCTCCCGCTAAAACTCCTAAGGCACCGGCAAAGAAACTGAAGAAAGCCGTTGAGGTGCCGCCCTGCGAGGAGGTTCCGGAGTGCTCGTCGAACGAGGCTCCTGAGAGGACTACTCAGCCCCTGCAGCTGGTTGATGAGTCCGAGTCTTCTGAGAAGACTCAGTCAGTGGAGAAGATCGTCTCCACTGAAAGAAACCAAGGGGATGCTTCTGAAGCTCAGAGCGCAGATATTCAGCGCCTAGACAGCCCCCCTTTCGTCCCTCCCTCCACTCGGCTCGGTCCCTCCAACCGAAGAGCGAGACTTCACACATAGACTTGGAGTCCGAGGCGCATCTAAAGGTGAATCAATCGGGATGGAAGCTTCAATGATCTTATCTCGAGCCTCCCGTGAGATCCTTCAACAGATACCGGAGCTTGCTGATCATTCAGACTTGATGATCATTGCCAAAACAACAAGGCTCCACATGCTTCTTCGCTTTCAGGAGTGGCCGCATCTACTTCGCCTTGTTCTCCACTACTCTTGTCAGCAACTCCATGAAGAAGAGATGAAGTTGAGGCAGCAAATAGGCTACTCAGAGCTTGCTGACCTCAGCACCATGGAGAATCTGAGGGCCGCTATGCTTGCGATGATACATGACAAATAAGCGAAGGCTCAAGCACCTCGGATGGGTCGGATCATGACGACCAGGACCCACCCAAGGATTCGGCCCCGGACAACCCGATAAGGGATCACTCCGGAGACAAAGATACACATGCCGACATTGCCGATATTCCTCTCGGTATCCTTGGTCCCGAGAAGTCCAAGGCTGGTGCTTCGTCCTCGAGAGCCCGCTCGGCTCTTCTTTGCGATCGACTTTCGAAGCCGCCCGGCCAGACCCGCAAAGAGATCTCGATCAGTGGCAAAAGCCTTAATCGCCCAAGGGATCAAAAATCGAGATCTTGCGAAGGCTATCCATAGGACATGGAAGCAGCCTGCTCAAGCCACGACTAAAGAACTTCGGGGCCGAAGTCTTCCGTCTCTTCATTAGCCGCCCCCGATGTTTCCGCGCTTATTTCGAAGCGTTGGCTCGGCAACAGAAGTCAAATTCGAAGCTCAGCTCAAGATCTTTCAGGAGAGCCAAGCCAAGCTACTTGATGAATTTTTGGCTTCTAAACTGGCTCATACTGACGCTATCACTGAACAATCCGAGGCCACTGAACAAAGACTTGAGAATATCCAACTGGCCTTGGAAGACAAGATCACTGAGAAGCTGAAAGACTTCAAGGAAGCAACTGACCTCTCTCACAAGCAGTACAAGGAAGACCTTACCATGGAGAGGAACGAGTTGCATGAGGCTCTGACTAAGCTCCACCATCGTCTTGATGAGCTGTCAACCTCCTACAAAAGTCTGAAGAAGTCAGTCCTAGTCCCTACCCCGTGCTCATTGATGATGCCAAAAAGGGGGAAAGTGAGGGAAAAAGGGAAGGAAAGAAGAGTGCCGAGAAGCCGACTCCCACCAAAAGTCCAAAATCTAAGGGGGAAGCTACACCGAAGTCATCCCGGACTCGGACTCGGTCTCGAAGGGTGAGGCCCGGGGTGTTTCGGCTGCGAGCACAGCGAAACCGGCCCAAGTAGCTCGGGACCCCAACCAGACTACTCGGGCAACCCGGACTCCCAAAGACATTATTAAGGAGGTTGCTTGAGTACGCCGAACGAAGCGGTGGAGGACTCGAAGAAGAAGAGGCTCCTCTTCCACCACCAGCTTCAAGAAGGCAAGGGCAAACGAAGCTTAAAATTCCAACCCCTCCAAAGAAAGAGATTAAGATACATATCTGGCGAGGAGGAAGCCCAAATAGGCTGCGGATGAGAAGGCGGCCGGAGAAATTGCAGAGGCCGAAGCGGCCTAACAAGCCAAAGTCTAAGCTCGCCAAAGGAAAGACTAAAGCCCCATCCAGAGGAGGAAAGAGAACCGCTAGATCGCCTCCAGAAAGCTCATCATAACGAGATGAAGAGGACAAAGAAAAAGAAAAGGAGCAGGCAGCAGAAGAGTACGGAAAGGCGGGGTACATCCAAATCTAGATCTAGTACCCCTGTCAGAATTAGAACAAGCTCCTCAGAAGCCTCAAGAGCAAGATGCGAAATTGAAGAAATCTTCGCTCCGATGGATAGATATCTCTACCAGAGGAGAGGAAGCTAGACAGATAGAGGCTGCCAGACAGAGGATATATTTGCACAAGCGCGTCGAACAAGAGGCCAGGCTGAGAGTTCCTTCGAAAGATGACATTCCTTATCGATACAGAAGGTTCAGGAAGCCAAACGATCTGAAAACACATAGATGGCCGAGATCAGACGAATGGATGCCTATTCAGTTCAATCAAGAGATGGGAATCGGCCAAGATAGAGTTTATCAAGAGAAATTATTTCGGCGATTCTGGCCTAAAATGTCTAAGGCTGATGCCTATGTCGAGTGGATGACCATTACGAACCCGATCTTTACCCATATATGCACGGAGCAAGAATGGCGAAGGGGTAGTAGTCGGCGTTCTCGAAGGCAAGGATCATTCCTCCACCCGGAAGACAAGACGACTCGGTAAATCTCGGAATGATTGAACAAGAAGTGAAGAATGCTTGAGTTGAACGAGGTCTAGAACAAGATGATCCAGCCAGACTTCGCCGAATACCGAAGCTAAGGAAGAACACGTTCGGGAATATATGGAGTCCCACCGCCCGAAGATAAATCCCAAGGTTTCATGAATAGGATTCGGCGAGTTTAAGGGCTCTCCTTCTTAGTTCTCCTTTTAGCTTAGCAAGATTTGTAATGTACTGAACTATTTATCATATATATACAAATCTTCTTTTGGCTCTGACAACTACTTGCTGTCTAAATAGCCGTGTTTGCTTTATGCTTTAACACTCGGAATCATCGAAGTGATCACCGACACACACACACTTTGTTTATTTACTTGTCGGTTTTGATCGGTTAGATCTCCGATAGACTAGACTTTCGAAGAGTTATTATTTCTCTTAGGGGGAAATTATTGCATGGGGGAAATTATTGTAAAGGGGGAAATTGTTCTGCCCTGTCTCCCTCAGTAGTCTAGCACTTACCAGACAACTCCACTGATCCTACTTGTAATATTTGTAAGGAGCTATGTTTCTGAGTAAGTTAGTGTTTAGCATAGTTGATAGGACATAGATGATAGGTTTTGGCATCATCAAATAGGGGGAAATTGTTGGGTGATGATTCCATCCTCAAAGCCTTTGTTTCACTCAGTGGGAAATGATTCGGTCTTAGACAACGATCTTAAGCTCGGTAGCACTTGTGCTCTCGTACTTGTCCGAAGATTTGAAGATCCCAAAACTCTATCTCGAATGATGAACCACTCCCTTGTATCTGCTTTGTCTCCGAGGTTTCGAGACTCGGTAGACACTCTGCTCCGGTCAAGGCGCTCGGTAGCTTATTTGCCTCGGCACCGGTGCAGTAAGACTCGATATCTACTCGGCAGGAGCAAAGATATCGAGAGAGAGTCGATTGGCCGAACTCGGCAGGAGTAGTTCATCGGACTCGAGCTGATCATCGGTAGACTTATCTCGGCGAGCTCTATCTACCGAATACAAGGTCGACTTCGAGAACGGCGGATAGTCTTCGGGATTGTCGAGAATCTTTTGAAAGACAATCAGCATTGTCATGTACGAGGAAGAGAGAAGTCAGCTTCAGTCTGTCTCGAAGTTTGTGCTGTCTCAACCACTCCATCCACCTCAACGAATGACAAGCATACACGTGTCTTCTCACCTGCTAAAGCTGCAGTCAACCTTTTACCTAAAAAGGTGGGAAAGTACACTGTTACCTACACCAAAAGAGCCGTTTGCTACCAAAAAGAGAGAGAGAGAAGAAGATCGTCTCCAACGGATCTATTTCAATCTCTGCTCTATAAATAGAGGGATCATTCAAGATTTGTAGCACTAAAAAAAAACGAGAAGAACAAGAGAGAGCGCGAAAAAGAGCGAATTCCAAAGAACAAAGTCTTAGCAAGAACTCAAAGAACAATCTCCGGCGAAAGACTACATTCTAGCTCATAGGGAATCAAGCTAAACCAACATATAAAGCCTCTAGTATCCAATCGACGTTACACGAACTTATAGCTTAACTTCAGTTGTTCGTCGATCTAGAAGCTACTCTCTCATATTCCCTATCCCTCTAACCCTAAGCTCAACCGTTCTTATCTATAGCTTAGACGAAGGAGTTCACATTTGAACCCAATCCTTATTGTATAAGGACTCCTTCACTTGTTGGAGAAGTTTGTCAAACACTTTAAGTTTGATAGTGTTGTAAGCGAGACTTGGATCGAGTATAAAAACCAAGACGCGGCTTTGCCCGAGTGTGCAAGCCGACCGAGACTAACTCGGGATAATAAATAGCCTCCCGATCATTCGGGACGGTGGACGTAGGATTTGAGCGATATCCGAACCACTTTAAAAATCCCGTGTCTCTTATTGCTTTCTTAATCGTTGCATTGATTTTACTATTCATACCGAACATCATATTTAAAATCAATCAACTGTCTCAAAGATATCTTGAACTTTTAATCTCCGAACCGAGACTTAAAACGTTTTCTCACAAAAACGATTTGGGCCTACACTATTCCGCGCACCGAACTCTTAGTGTAGATACCGAATTCGACCTAGTCGGTTAGCGAGATCTCACTGAGTCGGTACTCTTAGCCTTTAACTCGATTCGGAACGGTTATGCAGTCTGCCGAATCAGTTTCGATCGGACACCATCCCGAATAGGGACTGTTCGAGTTCGAAGTTGAGAAATCGAATCGTGTGTATTCACCCCCCCCCTCTACACCCGACCGTACACTCGGGACCAACATCTTGCTATGTTGAATATACCTTATTGATTCCTGTACATACTCTGCTAACTAATTGTTCCTATGATATTGGTTATCTGCTTATCCTCCCTTGCTGAAAATTAAATCCGTGCTTCCTTTAGCTACAAGGACAATTATTGCATTATACAACCATTCCGAAGATAAAAAAATAAACATCTTAATTAAACTATGCAAATCCTACACAGGGTGCAAGTGTGCGAGGCGTGACATTGAACAAAGACGTCAAAGGTATTGGCAGTAAACTCAAAGTAAACAAGAAGTACAAGATTTCAAACGCTGAAGTTTCAAACGTTAAGGATGAATTTGTCAGAGATGGGATCACAACACAATGGATGATAAAAAAGTCATGTACAGATGAGGATCTTACTGACCAAACAACATGTTCTCAGATGAATTATCATTTCACGTCTATTCCCAACCTTCAAAAGTTTCTAGCAGACAAAATAAGTTACCTAGGTGAGGACAACCTACTCTACCGATTTCTCCCTGCATATTACAAATCCCGCTTGAAATATTGTGCAACATATGTCTGATATTATTCTCATTTCTAGATGTGATTAGAGTGCTTGTTGATTCCACACCAGCCAGAGATATCATTACTGGGTTTGGAGCAACCAGGCTATAAAAATTCACCATGCTGGACAACAAGTAAGTCGTGCAAGTGTTAATACTTGCATATATTCAAGTATTCCATTAATAAAAGATGACTTATACATTGCGTTGCAAATATATTATTTAGTATAAACATTCAAACAATAATCAAAATGAATGTCACTACCGTTGTTTATTGGAAATAACCAAAACATGATTCATACGCCAAGACAGGACTAAAACTTAAATAACATAAATTCCCAAAATATGTCTAATACTTCATATTTAACCAAAAAAAAACTCAAACTATACCTCCACAGTAGTTCCTACCATTGTTGTAATTTATGCTATAATTTTATAATTAATAAAACCGACTAGAAGTTTATGTTTATGCAACAAGACGCAAAAACTCTATACCTCTGAATAAATGATACAATGTTTTTTTTAGACTTCTGTAGTGCTTAGTCACAGTCATTTTGGTTACAGGTTCCATGCTGTTACACTAGCTTTATGGGGTAAGAATGCTACAAAATATGGGCTAATCCTGGAGGAAATGATTACAGAATTTCCCATAGTCATCTATTGCAGAGTTCAAGTGGGCTATTGCAATGGTCTGCCCGATATTTACATTTTTAGAATCTAACGTATTCGTTGAACCCTTGTTATGCAAACCATATTTCATTTTCTACATCTCTACCCTCTTACAAGCGTTGAAATGTCTACTAATAAAGCATCTACCATCATAATTGACCCAGACAATCCACAATCCGATGAATTGCAGACTTGGTAAGCATCTTCAGTCAAAATTTACATTTACCACTGACTAAGTGTATCTTACATACTTTTCCCTTGCACTGGGGCTTGTCATTCAGCTAGTGTTATTCAACAACAAGTCCGAGATCAAAAATTTTCCACTCAGCTAAGTCCAGCTATTCATGAAACCAAGAACCATGTTCAAATAGCTGATGCTACCCCACAAGGAATTCGTCCAGAGGTGACTGCTTTAGAAATCCGTTCTCTCTCATACTATATTAAGCTTTTTCTACATGAAACCTCTGTACTTATTACTTTTCCCACTATACAGATAGTTTGGGTGAAAGGAACCTTGAACCTAACTCGGTTAGTTCAAAGTTATTGGTACATGGCATGCAACGAATGCCATAAATCCTCTCCATACCATCTCGACGAACACTACAAATGCAACCACTGCGGCCATGAGTAGATTGCAACTCCTAGATATGTTATTTACCCAATAAACAAATGCTTACACTATGTTATTGCATGTTGCTATAATGCTCTCACCTGTGACTCACTTTTAGGTGCAAATTTAATGTGGAAATCAAAGACAGAAGTTGAATTATAATTATAGCAGAGCAAATTCTTAGGATTTCCAGACAATCTATTGTTGACCACGACCGCAGGGGTACGACACGCCAACGTCACGATGCTCCTACGTACTTTATGCGGCTAAATTATATCATTTCGCTAACCTATATTCCTATTATATAACGCACATAGGGTCAAGAATTCGATATCAATAGAATACAGAGGATGTTGGACACTAAATTATTCTCAATGGAAATACAGATGTATCCTGCAAAAAATGAACATTAGAATGCACATTTAAGTATGCATGTTTTATTCTTTTCCCCTGGTTCCAAGAAAATTAATAGCCTTAAGCAATAAATTTTATGCAAACCTGCTTGTTCTGTTCCTTTTTTTATGCTTTCGCTTAGATGGCTTTTCATGTTGCTTCACTTAAATGAAATAGTATTTTTTTTTCCTTTTTCATTCCAATAATGTTTAACCTATCACAGTTTGCCAATGATACATATGTGGTGCCTCTGTTTTCTAACTAAACATTTGTAATTGATGTTAGATTCCTATAACAGTTTATCTTGAACTGCCTAGCTAGCATGATATTTAATTGCATCCTTTCACTTTCATTCAATGCACAACGTGTAGGTCAATTGAAGACAAAGGACCATCCACATCAAAGCTTGTTTTATGTAGTTGACAAGTACACTAAATCACTTCAAGAACCTGACGCGCACCACTACCAGAATTTCTCGGGGAAAAAGAAGGCAAGAGGAGAATAAGAAGAAAGGGGTGAACATCAGGACCTAGTTTTCTTATAGTAGTGTAGATAGTTTTACAACCTAACTGTGTACATATGTAAATAACAAGGTATCTCCTGGAATTCACTAACACTGGCACTCTATAACATTTTGAACTCTATGTATATTATATTAATATTCCATACCTCAAACTTCCCTACACTATACCTACAACCAATCTTCATCAGTATTAAGACTACATTAAAACCAATAGTCAGCACAATAACCTCATACCGAAGTACAAAATTACTTATTCATAATAGTTGACTAAAATTGTAAAACAACCTACATAAAAAATTAATTCCCCCAGCAACCGGAAAGCCTATTTCTCATTTCCTTACATAGAGTTCCAACATCAATACATTGTTGGGCTAATGTTGGTCTATGGACTTCTTCCAATTCTGTTACAGTGTAATTAAATTCTTTACTTTAGGATACCATACCCCGATGCATTGCAATCCGAACTTGACAAAACAATCATGCACTTAGTTCTACCAGGTACGTGCGTAGGATTTTAACTAGGGGGGGGGGGGGAATTAAATTTAACACTTAAAAATGTTTGTACGCATAAATTTTGGAGCACAAAATTACATTTACATGAGTTTTCGGTGATTCGTCTTCTACTTTTTTTCAAATTCGTGTTAAATATAAACTACAAACCGAATATCAAATGCACTCAACGCTACTTTAAGAAGCTAATACACAAACAAATGGGAAGCATGACTCTATTAAATCTCATTCTTCAACTGTCATATTTTCTAAATTTTGAGCATTCTTTTAAGTAATGTTCTTACGTGAGATTTAATTCAAATTATAATGTATTGGTGAACTTTGTTGTGATCTTCTAATATCGGTTTTCTTGATATTCAAATACAATTCATCCTACGAAAATAAGAATAAAAAAAATTATTGGAATATCTTATTAAATTTGGGACCAAAAAAAGGGGTGGCATTTGCCATCCCTTGCCTTAAGGTAGACCCATCTATGAGTCCTATTATTAATTAGAATTACTGCAAAAATATTTTCATGAGACCTCATCTAATTAATTCATATATTATATTTGACCAACCATAGCACAAAATAAATTTAGTTTACAATAACCCCAGATTGCGATAAATGCAAATAAAAAAGGCCAAGTAAAAGTGCTTCTACTGTAATTTGCTTTCCACAAAAATGATATTTTAGCTTTAAAAAAAAAAGGCACCAAAATAAACACGCAAATTCCTCCAAATTCATAACATCAATTTAGACTAAAAATTTTAAAAAAAATTATGTCATCAAACGATTACAACGTATCACATGGTAGATAGTTAAATAAAAGAAGACGCAAAAACAAATAAATCACTAAAATTAACATATTTAAATAAAATAAGAAATATACATATACGAATAAAAAAAACAACACATTTCCATATATATAATGTAATACCCACCGGCCACCGCCCTCCATCCCCTCATAGTATTCACCATCGTACACGTGCTCACAGTAATTACAAACACCTTCCACTCCCACTTCCACCATATTCATCCGAATCAATGCGGGTTGTTCTTAACTTTCCCCACTCAATTCGCTTCCCATAAAAACATCCGCAGTTGCAAGTCGAATCTAATTTCTTGAAACTGGAAATACCAACGCACTTCAGACATCAATATCCAAGAATTGGTCCTCAAATCGAAAAAGATGCACTTCTACGTTTTCAATTTGTTATTCTATAGTGGATTATCCGTTTTGCTCTAGACACTTATAGAAAGTTATGGAGATGTTACGGAAATTGATAGGTTAAATATGGTTCTTAATAATAGTCATTGAGAAAGCCTACCCTTCAATTTTCTGCTCATCAATTTATTCCTCCCTTCGGTCAGCTAGATATTACAAGGTATGACAAAAGTTGCCGCACTCATCTCCCCAAAATTCTTTTTGCTCTTTTGGGGGAAATCCGGTATTGTCAGCCATAAGGATAGATATCATCATTTAAATCAAAAAATCAATTTAATCTTAGTGTATAAATTCATACATAAGATGCAAAAAAAAAAAGTTTTGTTTTAAAGTAGTTTTTCTACTTGTATTAACAATTAAGTGGTGTCTAATATGACATGATATAGTTGGGGAATAGCGCTTCTTACAGTCATGTGTTTCATAAGATTAACGAGAATGTTTATTTGTGTTACTATAGATTATAAACTCACACATATTTTGATTATTTCTTCGACGTATAATTTTTTGTCAAAGTTTTGTGCAAATTCTTGCCAAGCAGCATTGGACGAGCATGAAAAAATCTAGGTATTTACCACTAACCTTTTTACGACCTCTCATTCGGAGAGCTTTTCTTGTTGATGAAGAAGAATAAAAACCGTTTGGCTTGGCTGAAAAGAAATGAAAAAATCACAGGTTGCTTCTTTTGGGCTTTACTACCATATAATAGGACAAAAAAAGCTAATACATAACAAATTATGCCTACTGAATGATTCCCAACAGTCATTTCAGGATACTTTTCCATGTTTACTCATAATTTTACTTCCGTTTGTGCCATACTAATATTTTTAACCATAACGTCATCTTCATTAAGGCTATGATACACCAACAGAAAAAAAAAGCCCTACATACACTAAGTCAAAAAAAAAAAAAAAAATTGGATTGCTCTTTCTTTTCTTAAAAGAATACAATTCAGATACAACTTCATCCCCAAATCATTATGCACCGCTTCTTTCATTGTTAATTAATCCATCAAATCGGCTTACTTGTTATTTTCCATTGGTATTAATTACTTTGTAGTTCCCTCAACTTACGTATGAGTTTCGAAGGTAACCAGATTAGAATTGAAACTTTATATTACCTATTAACCCAAATATCTTCCTACACTTTTACTCTCTTATTTGTAATGTCGATTTCAATTATGGATTATTCTATTAATTCATTTTATAATCACCACTTACTAGCCTAAACATTCTTATGTCTGCGGTTTCCCCATGAAATCTGATGTTATCCACATATAACCAATGTTTTTCTCTACACCTCATTGTTCCCTTCAAGAGAGCAGGTCTATTACAAGTCAAAATGATTAGTTCTATGCTCACTTGTCATGCTACTGTTATACGCTTACATTTCGCTATAATATCATATTTAATAACTACCATAGTTTGTGCAGAAATGGATGCTGTGAAGGACTTGCAGCGTATAAAAAATATTCTCCCCCTAGGAAAAAAAATGATAGAACAATTCATGCACGGTGAGGAGGAAGCATATTCATCGTATTCCCATTACGCTGGTGTTCGGAGGGGAATCCATTTGTATTACAGTGGGACCAAAATGATTCGAACCAAAAGTTACTATTGTGGAAACAAAAACCCTAAAATAGTCACGGAATGCAAAGCTAAGGTAACTCTCATCTGTCCCAACAGTGGAGAATGGCATGTTTCCAGGTTTTTAGACATGCACAACCATGCAATGGCTCAATCATTTATAACACCCCTCCGAGTAGGTCTTGCTCCGCATATTTAAACTTCTACTATTACAAATACTTTGGCAATATAACATTAATGTCAATACATTAATAATTGTAATAATATATAATACATATGTTCAAAACAATTCCGTATTCCACAAAAAAATATAATAGTTACTACACAAGTATTTTGTCTAACATCTGTAATATTGTTGCAACCTGCAAGACGAATGTTCTTCAAATACCATCCGTATGTTACGGTACTCCTTCATCCCATATGGTACTTAATGCAACTAACATCAACTCAGGTGCTTTCTACTACCTCCTGCTTGATTCATACATTCATACACTACAATACTACAATTAGTCTCCCATCCATTACTTCCACTCTTACATATATTTTTTATACAGTAAAGCATAATACCTCCAAATACAATCGCAAGTACTAAGAACATATTGTCAAAAATATTCCTACAGAACCATTGGTGTTACCAACTGTACACAATTACAAACACTTGCAATGCAAGTGAAAGAGCTTCTACTTAGAACCTCCTAGTCTCTGTTGCTCGGATGGGAAAGTATCTTTTATAAGCTACCCAATGCCAATAAAAATATGCCACCTACTAATTAGCTCAGATGCTCCTTCTGTTAATTTCTGCGCAAGCGTCCATACCTACAATAACAACTTCGCTTTTACATCTCTGGGTGTCAACTACGACCATGACTTAACCAAGAACCTGAAGGGTATGTACACTTTCAAAGTGTAAGGACAATTCTACAATTTTCTTTAGGCACTAAAATCAACTGGTAATGCACCATGTCGAATTCAAATGTAATACTATGATTCTCAAGCAGAAATAATGGAAAGGTGCCCCACAAATGGAAAGTTGCTAACTTCCAACGCGAATCTACTTCAGAAGATATTGGTCACCAACCCATACTCGAAAATTTTCAAGCGAGTCTATATCGAACTATTACCCGACAAGCGTAGGATCATCCTAAATGGAAGCCCTCTATTAAACCAACGGATATGCAACTTGCCTACAACCGAACAGATAGCAGCTATCATTACTGAGAGTGACGACATGTCTCTTGGCTGAGCTCCTCATATTCTCATTCAGACAACTAGTGGAACATCACATATTGTTAAACAAATCTAAGACTGTTGTGATCCATTACAATATCCGGTACTTTTCCCCCATGGTGAATCAGGCTGGGCATCGATCTGTCAATTACAAATCTCTGAACTGTAGCCCGAACTCCCACTAATCCCTTTTATCATCCTACTAATTTTACCAGCAATGATCCTATCCCAGAGAAAGAAACTCCTTCAGCACGTGAACAAAGAGGTTAGAACCAAATTCAACTTCATGATTGTATGTTTTTTATAGTTTTGCAATACCGACCATGTCCCATTCCATAATGACGGTTATTCATTTCTTCTCCAGGTTCTACGCTAACTACTGATAATATAGACGCCATTAATCCTATACCAAACGCAGAGTCCTTTTTACAACATGAAGAATCAGGTCTATACTACATCCCAATTTTCATATTACTGCAAGATTTAATGTTCGCTTCATAATGAAACACTACTTTTCTTACTATTTTCACATCCTCTTCATGACATAGCGAGTATACGAGCAATTGAACGCAAAGGTTTTGTAACTGCTCGCCAATTCTATAGTTATAAGTTACAAATGCGTGACACAGACGAGTCAATATTTCTACATTCCTTGAAGTTGTCCCAGCAATTCGATGTTAATATGTATATGAAGATTGAGACTTAGATATTAGACTACATTAGGCTCTAGTAATCAGACTATTGGATAGAATTGCGAACAGGAGTTGTCGATGCTGTTGCACCTGGTGACATGATCAGAGGACATGTTAAGCGCAAGAATATATTACCAGCTTCCTTTATTGGTGGTCCGTGTGATATGCGAAGCCGCTATTTTGATGCCATGACTTTAGTTCGAAAGTGAAGGAAATAAGGAGAGGAAGAATTGTACCTTCCTCCACGTATCTTGTAGTCGCTTTGATTGTTGCTCCTGTTCAGATCTTCTGATTTGTGCCTCGGCCTTTTTCTCCCTCTGGTTCTGTCTCTCTTCAAACTCGCGTGTATAACGTGTGAGTATGAATGTGTGTGTTCTGACTATGAACATAATACTAATATATATAGGATTCAATAGCCAATATTATATTAATAAATGTAGCCCATTAATTTAATTATATCCCTAATGGGCTTCTATATAATTAGCTCATAATATAATTAATTAATCTATTGTGCTACTAATATTTATCAATTAATTGGTCCAGCCAATTAATTCCAGATAAATAACATTATTAAATAACGCAAAATACATTAATCTATTAATAATGATTTCTGAGAGACAATAAATAAATAGGCAACTAATTGAGCTAGATTAGGGATCTAATACAAGAAATAAAGTAGGGCCTCAAATTAACAAATTATCTATGCTCAGTCCAGAGCAACATTAATTAATAAACACAGATTCATTCCACTAGAGAATTCGTGCTAGCTTACCCCTTTATCCCAAATTGAGCAAGGGCTTGTATTTTAGACATAATCGATCCCCGTATTTAAGATAGAAATATCCGTAAATTAATTAAGCTCACTGACAGCTTAAATTAATTAACATCTTATTATATTCTTGAGTAGTACCACTCGACCTCATTAACACACCCGAACTTAATCAACCGGCCGAGTTTAGTATGCTAATCCTTACGAGTTCCTCAGGGGATAATATCAACCATTTTACTAGAACTAGGGTAAAGATATGCTTTTTAGCTTACAAACATTATCGAATCTTTTAGTTATATACTTAAAAAATAAATATTGTAAAGAGCCAAATATAAAATAAAAGATACTCGGTGATATTATTCCCATATTGGATACTGCGGTTGAGTTTTCGAAGAGTCTGTTGCTTTTATCGGAACACGTGAACTTTACTTATGACTGGATTTGTTGTAGCACTGTAGATTATAGATACGATTATAGGTTGGGTTTCATTCCTTTTCAAAACATTCCTCTCATTTGCACTCCGTCTCCGCCGCTCCGTGTCCGCCGCCGCTCCGTCTGCTCCGCTGCTTCCAGATCTACTCCGTCGCTGCTTCCAGATCTGCCTTGTCGCCGCCGCCACTGCTCCATTTCCGCCGCCTCTCTGCCCTCTATCTGCTCCATTTCCAACGCAACAATTGCAGACCAAAAGCGATTGACGTCGTTCAAAAAGTCAACCATCAATGAAAAAAAGACAAAGACGAGAAGAAGAATCCAACACATGCAAAACCACAATATCATCCAAAATCAGAATAAAGACTAACTACATGCAAACTAACTACCCGGGAAAATAAAGAAGAAGCGCATGAAGTCCGCAGAAGCGCTTTTTTTTTTTTTTTTTTTGCGTGAAGTCCGCAGAAGCGCTTTTGTTTTTTTTTTTTTCCAGGAACCGGGTTTACGTGGCGGGTCAGTTTTTTTTTTCGCGGGAGCCAAACTGATGTGACCTGGGTGAATAGTGTTTTTATTAGTGTAAATCTAGTCATATGACTCTGTTCCTTGCTGAGGGTGCTGCTATTCTCGGCATTGATGTGAGTGCTCATTTTATCTTTTGGAAATTTGATATTTTGTCTTTCTTGTTTATAGTTTGATTCAGTTTCATTCTTACTTGCCAAGTTATGATTTACGCTCTCGGTTGACATAGATTTACAGTGCGTTTATGATCGAACTTATTCATAGAGGAATGATAACTGAGGCTCATTTTGGTTGTGAGCTGAATATCGCTACTCACATGGATCCCAAAGTTCTCAAGAATCCATTTTCACTCTAAAAATATTAAAGCTAAAAGAAAATGTTTTTAGCTTTTGTATCTGAAGATGTATTTATTATCAGGTAGACTGAACCTTTTATAGATTTAGAATGAAGGTAGATAATTTAGTATTTTTGTAAAATTTAGTTATTTACTAATTCAAATCCACTTTGGCTTCATAGGATGACCATATGGAGTTCTTAAGCAATGGAAGCCAAAATTCTAGAGAAAGTATATTTAAATAGGTATCAGGCATATCAGCATATGCATGTATTCCATGCCGTGCTTAGCTAATTATTCTTTCTTTTGGGTTTCTGGGTATATGAAACTCCTTTTACTTGACATTTTCTAAAAAATATTCTCATTGCTATTTTCTTCTGCTTTGGCACCAGATATGTGATTCTTGATTCTTGGTTCATAGTGTCTTTCCCTCCTGAGTTAAACCTTTGTCAAAAACTTGTTGCTAAATGATCTTATAGCACTGGGTATTGCATTCAAACTTCAAAGTGAAACTTTTTCAAACTTCCAGAACTTCAAGTGGGATGTACAATATCCTTGAATCTTTTTGAATTCTTTTCAGTCTCTAAGAATTGCAATCTGCAGAGAAAAAAAACCGAAAAGGGTAAAAAAATTAGAGCTTAAATAAGCATACTAAGAACTGCAATCTGCAGAGAAGAGTAATTAAATAATTAAAAGGCAACCGATGAAAATGCATACATGTGATGAGGTGGGTGCATTCGAAGCCGGAAAACTAACTTCATAAAGCAAACTGCATAGGAGACGAAAGAAGAAGAAAGCAAATGAGATAAAAGGCTACCGATGAAAATGTATACGTATGATGAAGTGGCTGCACACGAAGACGGAAAACTAATTTCATAAAGCAAACTGCAGACAAAGGATAATTAAAATCAAGTCGTATGCTACAGACAATCATTATATGTACAAAATTATGATGTTCGAAGACAAGATTAATAAATAGAAGTAGCCATACAAACACGAAGCGAAAGTAGGAATAGCACGACAAGAAACATAACCAACAATACAATCAACATCTCCATCTAAATCAGCCTCCATCGAACAACGGGAAACGAACAGAAATAGAAGAACATAGCACCCAAAATTAGAAACCTAAAAATTGAATCAATCAATAAGGAAAAAACAATATATGGAACGCTATCCAAAACAAATCCAATGGGGAAGACAAAATCCAATAACCAATTAAGGATTTGAAAAGTAATTAAAGGAGAAGAAAACCCACCGGTCAATAGGGCACATCCGAAGGACACCTAAATAGGTCGACTGAGACAGCAGAAAGGTAACGACAGTAGATAAAAAATGATCGCCGTTGTTTCAAACGTCTACCATCATAGAAAAATGACAAAGACCAGAAGAAGAATCCAACGTATACAACCCACAATATCATCCACAAAGAGAATAAACACGAACAACTACACGGTGTACTCCTCACAAAAAACGAACACGGAAGGATCCATTAAGGTTTGAGAATATTAAAATACCTAGGAGATGGTAATAAGAGTACATCATTAAAAGAACGTGGGTTGTACCGTAGATCCCACTGCTGAGGTATTGGGCCGAAAAAAAAATCGAATGAGAAACAAACGTTACCATTCCCATTATTATTATCGAAGGTCTGTAAAAGACATAAAATTACACATTATATCAGGCAGGCATAATTAAATTTTTTGTGAATTAAACTGGTAAGAATAGCATAATTAACCCACACCACATTAGATCTAAAATTCAACATGTAATCTTTGGACAGCCCATAGAGCGTAACCAGAAGAGAAAATTATAAAGCTCCCCTCCGAAACAATCAACCCACAAAATTGAAACAAAATGCACAAAAGAATCATTTCTCCTATCGCTAACCTGCAAAAATTGAGGCACTGGGCAACAAAGAGGAAAAAAAACATCATTCAAATTGAGGCACTAGGCAATAAAGAGGAAAAAACGACTGCAATCTACAGAGAAGGGCAATTAAATAATTTAAACTTCCAGAGCTTCGAAATGCAGATGTATCATCAATTTGCTGCAGTCGAAGCCGAAAACAAATTTCATAAAACAAACTGCACATGACATTAAAGCGAAAGAAAATAGGATTTGTTGTAAATTTTATTCCAGCAAGCGGAAGGAGTTGGCCCATTAAACTGTAAAATAAAAACAAATAATAGGACAAAAATGAGTTAGCAGACTCGTAAGTAGGCACCCAATAAATAGGAAATGGTCTTTAAAAAATAAATAAATAAATAAAATCTAATAGATTAGACTAAAAAGAATGACATGTTTAAACAAGAAAGTAAATAAACCACACGAAGAATCGATCAAAAGAAGTATTCTATCAAGCAAATGAGAAAGTGATTTGACACCTCTTCTCCATTGTCTGCTGTTACTCTAAACAGCGGTCGGTTCTTATACAAAGTATGTGCAGTTGGATCTGAAGCAGAAAGGATAAGCAAAATGGTAGAACTGACGGGGGAATAAAAAGCAACAGGTACATGGGTGAACAATGTGAGAACACCGTCAAGACTTACCGAGGCTTACTATTTGCAACTCCCCTTCTTCTAAAGGGCAGCTTTTGAGATTGTCAAGTTTCTTGCTTATCTCGTCATGGCTCATGGACTCGCCATCCGAGTCAGCACCATCTTCATGTGCTCCACTTCTACTATCATTTACATCACCATCTCGCAGCTCCAGCATTCTTTTAGGAAGCCTCTGTTCACTAAGATATCTGATCACAACAACTAATTAAGTAAATTTCGAGGAGATTTTCAATATTTCATTTGGAAGCTAACAGTCATCTTTTTCCATCTTCGTAATCTATCATGTCAACAGAAATGTACTGAAAAATATTCAACTGGGTCGTATTGATGATAAATACCTTCCAAATGGTGATTTGATACAAGAAATACCATCGATATTTCACAGAAGATTAACTTCTAAGAAATTAAAACCACTAACATTTTTGCTTCCTCCAAAGCTTGAATAAAAGTTGGTCTCTTGCACTTTGAATGGCAGGAAGAAATAAGGCCGTTGAGGAAAGAGATAACTTGTTTCCGTTCAACCCTGCTTATTAGCAGATAGAAAGCACATTACCGAGATTAGTTACCAATTTCACTAAAAATGATACTCTCCACAAACGGCAAAGCAATCTAAACTCAGATGAAAATCTTCAACATTAAGTCATTAAACTAGCAAAATCATGGGTACCAAAGAATTGTACAAGGACAAATCTTGCCCCAGAAACCTTGTTCAGACCCTTGTATTTACCGATATGAGATTCGTCTAAAACAATCGCGGGCCATACATCATGTCCTATATCAGGAAAAATACAGATCTCACTAACTGATAAGAGACTTGTGTAATTCGAAAGTTACATACAAAGACAAATAAGAACTTAATAATAACTTACTTTCCATTCCGGAGACTAAGAAGAAAGCTCAACTGCAAACGTTGAGCGCAATGCAGAAAGATGAAGGAGACGTATGAAGGAAACGTATCGAAGAATTGAATCTTTCCAGCACCCAACAACCGAAAAAATTGTGAACAAAACCTATAAATTACATATCTGTAGAGGAAAGCATAAAAAAATAGAACAATTACACAGAAAAAACACCGAAGCTCAAAATTAAGAAATATTCGATATAAATTTATAGATCGGTAGAGGAAAGCAGAGAAAACAGTACAATTACACAGAGCAGAAGCAGAAACCAGGAAACGAAGACACCGCAAGTCGAAATTAAGAAACCTACCCAGAAGAACAGCAGCGAAATCCGAAGAAACCGTGAAGAGGAAAAGGAATCGCCATAGCAAACAGAACGTGAAACCCAAAACCCTAGAGCTAAAAGTATCTCACCAACCGCCTCGTAGAGCGCGGATTGTAAAGACCCTAGAGGCATCTTAATTCCCGGGAAAATTAATACACATCGCGTGAAGTCCGGGCGAGCGCGTGTAATAAGTTTTTTATCGCATGAACCGGGTTGACGAGAGCGGGTTTTTTCGCGGGAGCCGTACTGATGGGACCTGGGTGAACAGTGTTTTTATTAGTGTAGGCTTTTAAGTATTTTATGATACGGTTGCAAGATAAAGACAACTAGCTTGAGCCACAAATAACTACTAACACCCAAGATACGTAGATCCGGTCGCAATGACGTTCACCATAGTTGGTCAAAGTGATAGATAGCCAAATGTGCTCAGCTGAAATCTTACCAAGCTTAAGACCAGCCAAGTCACCGAGATCTTGGTTCTCCACTAAGGTCAGTTAGGAGAACACATCTCACTCTGATCCATCAATACACCACCTTAAGTGTACCAGTGAAGACAAGCAGCCAAGACAAGCCGCTTCTTATCTAAACTGCAGCTTAAAACGACAACTTATCCTGAAGTTGTCTTAGCCGTGATAACTATTTATATCTTGTCAGTTCAACCAATTTGTGTAGTCTTCTGAAATACCCGACACACTACACAAATCTAACTTTTATACAAGATAAAGGATTACATGTGCAAATATATATTTATCAGATAGGAGAATAAAATAGTGGTAAGCACAAAAATACATTATACAAGCATAAAACTTGCTTCCTGTATACAAAATCCCAACAATTCTTCCACTTATACTAAAGCAAACTTTTAGTATACAATGTGTCAGTTCTAGGAACAAACTAGTACTCAGTTGTCTATCCTATCTATGACTCCATCTTCTCTCACTTATACAAAAGTTTCTGCAGTCCTAAGTGGGGGGCATCTCTACCACTCCTAAGACACGAACATGCTTCTCGTAAGCCGAGAGTGGTAAGCTCTTCATGAAAGGATCAGCTATGGTGTCTACAGTTCCAATTTTGTCAATCACCACATCTCCTCGATGTACGAATTCTGGTATAATGTGGTACTTCCTGTCTATGTGTTTAGACGCCTTGTGAGATCTAGGTTCCTTAGAATTTGCCACTGCACCCGCATTATCACAATAAATCGTGATCGCCTTAGGCAAATTCCGAACAATATCAAGATCTAGGAGGAAATTCTTGAGTCAAACTGCCTCTTTCGAAGCCTCTGAAGCAGCCACATACTCTGCTTCCATGGTTGTGTCCACAATGCATTTCTGCTTTGCACTCCTCCATGAAATGACTCCACCTCCCAAGGTAAACACATAACCCGAGGTAGACTTCTTCTTGTCCCTTTCAGCCTGGAAATCCGAGTCTGTATAACCCAAAGACACTAGACTGTCTGACTGGTAAACAATTCTATAATCTCTAGTTCGTTTAAGGTACTTGAGAATATGCTTAACCGCGGTCCAGTGTTCCTTTCCAGGGTTGGATTGATACCTTGAGACCCTGCATACAACATATGAGATATCTGGTCTCGTAAAAAGCATTGCATACATGAAGCTACCGACAACGAAAGCGTATGGTAGTAGCCTCATACTTTCTATCTATTCAGGCGTTTTAGGGCACTGATTCTTGGATAGAAAAATGTCATGTCTGAAAGGTACCGAACCTCTCTTGGCATTTTGCATGATAAAACGAGCAAAACCAATATCAATGTAGGATGCTTTTGACAAGCTTAACATCCTTTTCTGGCGATATCGGATAACCTTAATCCCAAGGATGTAAGCAGCTTCACCTAAGTCCTTCATTTGAAATTGCTCGGATAACCACGTTTTTACTCTGATAACACTTCAACATTGTCAGGAACTGTGTTAAAAGATTGTGCAGTTGCTCGTGGAGCTCTATCTTGCACAACTGGCTCTGTGAGTGGATCTCGATCACCTTGTAATTCCTTAAGGATGATCTTGACTCGAGACTTGTGATTACTAATATAATCCTCCTCTAAGAACCGAGCGTTGGTGCTAACAATGATCTTCTATTCTTTAGGATCATAAAAATAACCACCCTTCATTTCCCTCGGATACCCTATAAACAACATTACCTCTGAACGCGGCTCTAACTTGTCGGCATGTTTATTCAACACATAAGTAGAACACCCCCAAATCTTTATGTGGTGCATGTTGGGCTTGTGCCCGCCCCACAACTCGACCGGAGTCGTGTTAACCGACTTAGATGGCACACGGTTCAGTAAATATGCTACAATTTGTAGGGCATATCCCCACAAGGAAATCGACAATGTTGCGTAACTCATCATCGACCGAACTATCTCTAAGAGTGTTCGGTTTCTTCTTTCTGACACACCATTCTGCTGAGGTGTGCCCGGTGCTGTCAGTTGGGATGTAATCCCTCATTCTGTCAAGTAGTCCTTGAACTCGTTGGATAGGTATTCCCTACCACGATCAGATCGCAATATTTTGATTTCTTTACCTAACTTCTTCTCCACTTCAACTTTGAACATTTCAGATGTATGGACTACCTTTGCCAGAAGAAAAGTCTAAAGATTTTAAGGCAATGATCCAGAGATTCAGGAGATAGCTTATAGCCTTTCTTTCGTTTTTAGAATAGCAAGTGATGTAATGTACTGAACTTCATTCATATATAAAACATCTTTGTTGTTTGGTCCGACAATACCTTATTGTATTCATGGCCTGTCTGTTTATTTAAGCTTAACACTCAGAATCACCTAAGTGATTACTGACTCACACACTCACTGTTTATATTTGTGTTTGTCTGTTTTTACTTAGATTGATAGACTCTATTTGTTTGAGTATGGGGGAAATTGTTACTTTGAAGAAATTGTTGTTAGAATTTTGTAATAGGTTCTGATATCTCTTTTCTATATCCCTCAGTAGATTAGAACTTGATGTACAACTCCACTGATTCTACTTGTAATATTTGTAAGGAGCTTGTATCTGAGAGTTTGTAGTGTTAGGTTTTGGGATAATCAAATAGGGGAAAATTATTGGGAGATAATTTAGTAGTATATTTGTTAGAAGATTTGAATGATCCCAAAACCCTAGTTTGATTGGTGAACTAATTGAATTGTAATAGTAATGGCTTTGTCTCTAAGAGTTTCAGACTCAGTAGACATTCCTTCTACATGGTTCAGGCACAGAGTTCTGTCTGCTGACCCCTCAGTAGACTATCCGCCTCGGTACCATGGAGTGAAGACTCGATAGTCTTTGGATTCGGCGGGAGCGACATGCCGAGAGGTATTCATACTCAATAGTGCTTGGACTCAGCAGGAGCAGCATATTGAAAGGAGTCAGTAGAACTTGACTCAGCAGGAGCAGTTCACTGAACTCAGAGTTGACCTTCAGTAGAGTTGGACTCAGCAGGAGTATACTACGAACCCGAGTCAAACTTCAAGCAACGGCCCGACAGGCCTCATTAACCGTCGAGATGATCTTATATGTTAAATCAGTAGAGTCATACGAGGTATTCAAAGAAGCCAGCTTCATATCTGCTTAGAAGTCTATTTGTCTCAACTACTTTTCTACACCTCAACCAATGACGAGCAGTCAGCTGTCCTCAAGACCAGTGTTTGTCCAGTGCACAAATCGACTGAGACTAACTCAGTATAATAAAATAGCCTCCTGATCTTTTCGGGACAGTGGACGTAGGATTGTTTGATATCCGAACCACTTTAAAATCGTTGTGTTATGTTTTTACTGTTGCATTTATTACTGTTCATATTGAAAACCATTTTACAAATCATTCAACTGAGTTGCAGCAAAGCTTAACAGATTGCACTAATATACTGAAACTATTTTAATAAAAACTTTTTTAAACTCAACTGAATTGGGCCTACACATTTCCGCACTCTACTGAACTCTTACTGAACGATACTGAATTCTGACATCAGTCAACTAGCAGGCCTCAGTATAGTCAGTCACTCTGTCCACGCGATTTAGAACAGCATACTTGGTCTACTAAACTTGTTCAGCAAGGCACTCTCCTGAATAGGACTGTTCGCGTTTTAAGTTGAGAAAGTTTTTCAGGTGTATTCACCCCCCCCTCTACACCTGAACGTTTATCTCGGGACCAACACACTTGAAGGAGTTCACTTTTAGTGATACGTTCTTATTGTAAGAACTCCTTCCTTGTTGGAGATAAAACCCTTTAAACTTCGGTTTGATCTTATAAAGTCAATAAGGACTATAACTTAGAAGGTTCTGTCCAGCGTACATAAACTTGTTGAGGCTTTCTTAGATTAATCAACAAGAACTACTGTTCGGCAGGACCGTGGCTGTATGATTTTACGTATCCGAACCACGTTAAAATTTGCTCGTGTCATTTACTGTTTTATTGCATCTGTTTGTCAACTGTTTGCTTTGTCAACTATTTGCAAAATCATATTTTCAGTAAAACAGATTTAAAACTTCACTAGCCAACTGATTTGGTTTGCATAAAAACATTTTTTTTCAAATAGACGAATTTAAGCCAGGCCTACTACAATTCCGCACTTATTCATCTACTGAATTACTTAGTACTGACATTAATCAATAAAAAGGATTCAATCCTTGAATCACTCTGGCCCGCGATCAGAAGGCTTAACTGGCAACTGAACTCGTTCAATAGCATACTCAGTAAAATATTGACCTTCGCGTTTGAACAAAACTTGGACTCAGGTGTATTCACTCCCCCCCCCCCCCAACACCTGATACTCGTCTCTGGACTAACAGATATTTTTTACATCTTTTGTGATTGTTTTCCTATGAATATAAGTGGCTAAATCCCCTTGTGTGGGGGTTTTAGCAGGATCTATGTTTTTGATGAATTGATTTGAACCCTAGTTTTTCAATGAATGAATTATTTTGTTTCTTAATTGTTAAGCTTGCTTTTGATTTCTCTATGATTCTTTAATGTGATTGACCATCATCTTAGATAATTGTAGAGAATATAGGTAATAGGTAATACGGCGGATCATACCCTGTTATTTATTTGGACCCGCAATTAAGAGTCTAGATTGTCACCATTGGTTTAGGATACATGATTCCTTAAATCCTTCTGCATGATACAATCCTTAGGTTCATAATATGATCACTTGATAAACCCTTAGGATTATAAGTTAGAGATCTTCCGCCGTCATACGAAATCCTTAGCTAGAGCCTTAGTGGATGAACCAACAAAAGAAATTCATATAAATGTTAGTTAGAGAATGGGAACGAATTGATCATCTTAGGCATAATGATTGTTAGATCTCCGCACTCTTCATTAAACTTGAAACCACACTCGTATACCAATTCGATTTGCCTTTACTTTCTTGCTAGTTTAGGACCAAGTAGATAGTAAAATAAATAGGATAATTAGAACTCAATTGAGCCTTGTGAGATCGACCTCGGAAGTTACTAGATTAAGTAATATACCGATTCGTGCACTTACAAGAATTATAATTTGTTCATCAATAATGTACTCCCTCCGTTTCTTTATTCATGTCCACTATTAGGGGTGTCTAAACTGGATCGGGATTCAGGATATCCCGAATCCCGTCCCGAATAAAACGGTATTGGAATACCGAAATACCATTTATCGATATTTGGTATCGGTGTCGGTATCTCATTATCCAGTGAATCAGGATTTGGTATATACCGATACCGATATCGGTATATACCGAAATACCGAATTAAAAAACAATATTTTATAACTTGCTACTTTATCTTTATGTATCGTCTCTTGAAGGCTCTGAAACATAATTGGAATTTGGAAATCAAAGAAATAAGAATGGATTCAATGGAAGTTTCAACTTGAAAAAACACCCGCACGCACGGCACGGCCACACCCGCACCCGCCGACCTGCCGTCTCGCCTCTTCTTCGTCGGCCGTCGCCCCGGCGCGCCACCGGCCGTCGCCTCCGCCCCTGCAGCCCGCCAGCGCATTAGGTACGTAATAATAGCTTGCCCAATTCTTAATTTTTTTGTCTTCTAACTTTGGAATTTATTTTCTCCCCCAAATGTTTGATTTTAGCATTTAGGGTTTTGGTGTTGGTTTTTCGAACCTTGCAATCTAGAATGAAATTTTCTAACATTGACAGTGTTTTCACGATTAGTTTCCAACTCATGAAAATTTGGAAAGTGGAATGAGAAATTCGATTGTTGCAGACCTCATTGATTATTAGGTGACCTAGGCTGCTTAACTTTATTAGCCAAGTTATTGAAATGGCAATATGATAGTCTAAATAAAGTAGGATTCCCAGCAATAAAGACAAGCCTTTTTCCAATAATTATGATTTATGTAAATGGCTGGCCTACTACAATAGTCGAGGTTCAACAGATGTCAGATCCTTTGCTGTAGAGTGATTATCCAAAGTCTAAACTTAGTTAGGATAATGTGTAGAGGATTCATTTAAGATGGTTGATTGGTTGTTATATGCACAATAGCAACAAAGCCGGTGACGGTTGCATTAATTTGAATCAGTTTATTTGACGGAATTATTGTGGAATTTCTTCAGAATTTATATATTATGTCTCAATCTCAAGCAAGCAATGGGGTGGATGTGGATGTTGATGTAGATTCTACGTATGTAGAAGAGATAGAACTTGAGGAAATTACCCGAGAACAAGCATTAGATAAAGAGGACTCAAATTCTAAAAAACGTAAAGCTCCAACAGGCAATAGATCAAAGATATGGAAGCACTATTCTATTGTCATGGTTGATGTTGGCAATCCTCCACAAAAACTTAGAAAGGGAAAATGCAATGTTTGTGGAGCCCTCATTAAAGCCGATTCAAAAACAAACGGCACATCCGGTTTGAGGGTTCACTATGAGTCATGTAAGAAGAAACACGAATCAACTACCAATCAAACACAACTCAATCTTCAGCCCGGGCCCGACGGAAAGGGGGAGTTGACTTGTTGGAAAGTCGACCAAGCAAAATGCCAAATGAAGCTAGTTGAGATGATCATATTGGATGAGCTTCCATTCCGGTTCGTTGAGTGAATAGGCTTCAAATTGTTTATGCTTACCGTATGTCCAAACTTCAAGCTCCCATCTAGGCAGACGGTAAGAGAGGACTGCCTTAGACTCTTTTTGGAGAGAAGACTAAGTTTGAAGATATTTTTCCAAAAGAAAGATATGGGAAGAGTGTCAATCACGAGTGATTGTTGGACTGCAGTGAATAACACAAGCTACATTTGTGTTACAGGTTGGTAATTGTTATTTGTAATCTTGAAAGTGAGATTTTATTTTATTTAGTATTGTTATTGTCTAACTCTATTCATACTTTTTATTTTTGTGTTTTGCAGCACACTTCATTGATGAAAAATGGAGGTTGAACAAGAAGATTATTAACTTTGTAAAAACATGTAGTCACAAGGGCGAAGATATTGGAGGAGCAATTATTCAATCACTTGAGGATTGGAATTTGAAGAATATAATAAGTTGCACACTGGACAACGCATATTCCAATGATAGTGCAATTAGGCACATGAAGCCAATACTGGCGAGTTGGAGTTCGAGTGTGCTTGATGGAAAGTTTCTACACTTTAGATGTGTTGCACACATATTGAATTTGATTGTAAAAGATGGGTTGGAAGAGATTGACATGTCGGTAAGGCGAGTTAGAGAGGCAGTGAAGTAGATTAAGGGTTCAGGCTTGAGAACCGAGCAATTCAAGCACACAGCTACAATCGTGAAAGTGAAATGGACAAAGTCTTTGTGCTTGGATTTTCCAACGAGGTGGAACTCCACATTCCTTATGCTACAATCTGCACATCTATATGAGGAGGCATTTAAGGTACATAAGTTTCAGTGTCACGAGTACGAGCGTGACATGAATCGTGTGAAGCACGATGATGTGGTTATTGGGATACCTCTAGAGGAGGACTTCATTAACACACGAGCTATGTGTGGTTATTTGTCAAGGTTCTATCGCTTCACCAATCCTGTCTCCGGCACAAAATATGTGACTTCGCCATTATTCTTCTCCGAGATGTGCGGTATACTCCAAGTTATTAATCGCATGGAGTCGAATACCAATATGAGTGGGTAAATCCCCTTGTGTGGGGATTTTAGCAGGATATTTGTTTTTTATGAATTGATTCGAACCCTAGTTTTTGAATTATTTTGTTTCTTAATTGTTGAGCTTGATTTTGATTTCTCTATGAGTCTTTAATGTGATTGGCATCATCTTAGGTAATTTTAGAGAATATGAGTAATAGGTAATACGGCGGATCATACCCGATTATTTATTTGGACCTGCAATTAAGAGTCTATATTGTGACCATTAGTTTAGGATACATGATTCCTTAAATCCTTCTGCATGATACGATCTATCGGTTCATGATGATATGTCACTTGATTGACCCTTAGGATTATAAGTTAGAGCGTCATACGGAATCCCTAGCTAGAGCTTTAGTGGATGAACCAACAAAAGAAATTCATAAATGTTGGCTAGAGAATGGGAACGAATTGATCATCTTAGGCATAATGATTGTTAAACCTCCGCACTCTTCATTAAACTTGAAACCACACTCGTATACCAACTCGTTTTGCCTTTACTTTCTTGCTAGTTTATGACTAAGTAGATAGTAAAATAATTAGGATAATTAGAACTCAATTGAGTCCTTGTGAGATCGACCTTGGAAGTTGCTAGATTAGGTAATATACCGATTCGTGCACTTGCAAGAATTACAATTTGTTCATCAATAACGTACAACATAATTATAGTTAAACTTTTCAAAGAAACTGTAAGGTTGAACATACAAAATCAATAATGATAGTTTAATTGGTATTTGTTAAGAGAGTGACTAATTTAGGTAACTGTAAGGGTTAACAAAATATATATATACCTAAATTAGTCACTCTCTTAACAAATACCAATTAAACTATCATTATTGATTTTGTATGTTCAACCTTACAGTTTCTTTGAAAAGTAATTTATTGGTAGGTTTGAGTCATTTCATTGTCGATTAGTATAAGTAAAGTCAAAAAAGCATAATTAAGCTTTTACGCCTACAACATTCTAATAGGACCATTCTCACACACACGTGTCTGTAATTTTGTAATCGTCGATCTAGAATATTGGAAAAAAGCTCACTAACATTTATAATATTTTCAAAATTATTTGAGGAATCTCGACCGATAAAATTCGTAAATTTTAAATAATAACAAAATAATTGATTCTAGTTAAAACGTTTCAAATATGATAGTAATGTTTATTTAATTGATAGTGAATTATAACATCGTTTATAATACAACTATATATGCATCATAATGCACATTGTCAAGTCCTATGACACAAGAAGGTCAACGTATATGAAATTTAAGAAAATTCAAAATATAGACGTAAAATAAATAAAAATCATAAATATATAGTCTCGAAACCTACATTATCGTTTCGGTGCGGTGCGGACAGTTACGGGTGCAGAAAAACAAGATCCCGATCAATGGCGAAACGAGTAGCCATCGTGGGTGCCGGAGTCAGCGGCCTTCTGGCCTGCAAATATGCGGCGGCGAAGGGTCTGAAGCCGGTGGTGTTCGAGGCAGATGATCAAGTTGGCGGCTTGTGGATTCACACCTTGGAATCCACCAAACTCCAAGTTGACAAAGA
This sequence comes from Lavandula angustifolia, assembly GCA_028984105.1. Lineage (NCBI taxonomy): Eukaryota > Viridiplantae > Streptophyta > Magnoliopsida > Lamiales > Lamiaceae > Lavandula > Lavandula angustifolia. The sequence goes on from CM054811.1 coordinate 23,542,034, forward strand.
GAATTACCAGTTTTCAGATTTCCCATGGCCTTCTTCCGTCCAAGAAATCTTGCCCCACAACACCCAACTCCTTCAATATCTCCAATCTTACGCCCAGAAGTTCGAGCTGTTGCAGTACGTCAGATTCAACTCCAAAGTGGTGGACGTGGATTATGTGGGAGAGACGGAAGAAGAGATGCAAAGTTGGGATTTGTGGGGTGGATCTGGAAAAGCTTTTGCTTCCAAGGGGAAGTGGATTCTTAGAGTCCTCCATACTAAACATCAGTCCCTTGAGGTAAACAAATCAAATTTCTAATTTGCTTAGTAAAAAACTTGTTGAAACCCATAATTATGTTTATGTTGGTATATAAGTGGATATGAGGCCTTTAGGTTTTTGGAGATGAATGACTTAATTTTATGTTGTATCTGATATAAATTATTTAGTTCACGTGTAGTAGTCTGAGCCGAAGTCCCTCTATTATGCTCCACATCTACCTTTACAAGACCTTTTAAGGGCCGGGGATGGGTGATCAATTCTAATAAAACTATCATTCATGTTGGTGGCAGGAGTATGAAGCAGAGTTTTTGGTTCTCTGTACCGGAAGATTCAGTGGTCTGCCGAATATGCCGGAGTTCTCGCCGGGATATGGGCCGGAAGTATTTTCCGGCAAAGCGCTGCATGTCATGGACTACGCTAATATGGATAATGCAGAGGCTGCTGAGTTGATCAAAGGGAAACGAGTTGTGGTTGTAGGTTCAGGTAAATCAGCAGTGGATGTTGCATTTGAATGCGCCAATTCAAATGGTAAACTTTGATTAAATTTGTTCAGCTGCTCTTTTATAGGTTAGTATATATATAGTTGTTGATCTTGAATTAATTAGTGGTTAATTAAATAAGCAGGAAAAAAGATTCCTTGCATAATTATCCAACGAACAGTTCATTGGATGTTGCCTCACGATGCGCAGCCGTGGGGTTTGAATCTGGGCTATTTCTTCTTCAGTCGCTTCATTGAGCTCATGGTTCATAAGCCCGGCGAAGGCTTGTTTTCCGGCGTCACTGCCTCCTTGTTATCGCCGTTGGTAATTAACATATCTTGCAAAATACTCTCCGAACTAGTACTACTCCACAACTATTTGTTATTGTTGAATCTTTGCACGTGTGTTTTAATTAGCGATGGGTGACGAGCAAGCTGATCGAAAGCTACCTCAAATGGCGACATCCGTTGAAGAAATACGGTATGATTCCGAAAGAAAGCTTCGTCGGAGAAGCCTCCTCTTGCCAGTTCTTGTTCCTCCAGCCAAACTTCTACGACAGAGTCGAAGATGGGAGCATAATTATGAAGAAATCTCAGAATCTCGCCTTCCGCAAAGAAGGTCTAATCGTGGATGGAGAAGATGAGCCCTTGAAAGCAGATATAGTAATCTTCGCAACGGGGTATAAAGGCGACGAGAAGCTCAAGAACATCTTTGTATCTCCAACGTTCCAAAAACACATTGCAGGATCTCCCTCCTCCATTATCCCTCTCTACAGGCAGATGATACATCCGAGGATCCCGCAGATGGCGGTGATCGGCTACTCGGAGTCGTATTCGAATATTTTTACATTCGAAATGAGGTGCAAATGGCTGGCGCATTTCATGGACGATGGCTTCGGGCTGCCGAGTTTGAGAGAGATGGAGAAGGAAATTGCGGCGTGGGATGAGTACATGAAGAGATACGCTGGAAATGGGAAGTTCCGGCGGTCGTGCATCGGCGGTGTTATGATTTGGTACAACGATCAAATATGTAGAGATATTGGATGTAATCCGAGAAGGAAGAAGGGGTTTATCTCTGAGTTGTTTCAGCCTTACGCTCCAGCCGACTACCTCGGTTTATAATAGGACAATAGTCCATTTAAATATTGTAAGGATAAGCTTTATGGTATGTTTCAGTTTCAACTACATTGTAATCCCTCCCTCATTATTAACTTCTTCTTGGTTTTCGGCACAGGAGATAAGAACATTTAAGTTTTGTTTGGAAAAATAACTTAATTAAAAACTTATGATAAAAGAATATTTTATAAGAATTTATGGTATAAGCACTTAAATTTATTATGTTAATTGTATTTAGATACATGCAATAATTATGACTTATATAGACCAAAAAATAAGATTAGAAAAGATGTAGTTGTCATGATTTGATAGGGGAACCTCCTTAAAAATTACTTATAAATTGCCATGATTTGGATACGAAAATAAGTTAAGATTAACTTATTATTTAGAATAAGTTATTTCGATAAGTTATTTCCAACTCGCCTAAAATGACTTACTATTTAGAATAAGTTACAATAAGTTAGATATATATTTTACTCCCTCCGTACCACAATTGTTGCTCCACTTTCTTTTTCGGGATGTCCTACAATTATTGCTCCATTTTCAAAAATAGATAATTATTACAAACAATTTATTTAAAGGTCGCACATCTTTATACACAACCCCACATCTTTACTCACAACCAACAATTCTCCTTAAAAGCTGTACCTAAAAGTGTTGGAGCAAGAATTGTGTGACGGAGGTGTTGGGATTTTGTATACTGGAAGCAAATTTTATGCTTGAATACAATGTGTTTTGTCCTTAGCACTATTTTATTCTCCTATCTGATAAATATATATATTTGCACATGTAATCATTTATCTTATATAAAAGTTAAATTTGTCTAGTGTGTCGGGTATCATATAAGACTACACAAATTGGTTGAAATGACAAGACATAAACATTTATCAAAGCTGAGACAACTTAAGGATACGTTGTCGGTTTAAACTGCAGTTTAGATAAGAAGTGGCTTGTCTTGGCTACTTGTCTTTACTGGTACACTTAAGGTGGTATATTGATGGATCAAAGTGAGATGTGTTCTCCTAACTGACCTTAGTGGAGAACTAAGATCTCGATGACTTAGCTGGTCTTAAGCTTGGTAAGACTTCAGCTGAGCAAATTTTGCTATCTATCACTTTGACCTACTATGGTGAACGTCATTGCGACCGGATCTACGTATCTTGGGTGTTAGTAGTTATTTGTGTCTCAGACTGGTTGTCTGTATCTTGCAACCGTATCTTAGTAAAATGGGTTGATAATATCCCATGAAGAATTCGAAAGGATTAGCACACTAAACTCGGCCGGTTGATTAAGTTCATGTGTGTTAATGCGGTCCAAAGTGGTACTACTCGGGAATATAATATGATGTTAATTAATTTAAGTCGCTCGGTGAGCTTAATTAATTAATGAATATTTATATCTTAAATACGGGGATCAATTAAGTCTAAAATACAAGCTCTTGCTCAATTTGGGATAAATGAGTAAGTCAAGACGGATTCTCTAGTGGAATGAATGCGTGTTTATTAATTAATTTTGCTCACGGGTCGAGCATAGATAATTAATTAATTTGTGGTCCTGCTTTTTTTTTTTTGTATTAGATCCCCGATTTGGTCCAATTAGTTGGCTAGTTATTTATTGTCTATCAGAAATCATTATTAATAGATTAATGTATTTTACATTATTTAAAAATGTTATTTATCTGTAATTAATTGGTTGAGCCAATTAATAGATAAATATTAGTAGCCCAATAGATTAATTAATTATATTGTGGACTAATTCTGTAAAAGTCCATTAGGGATATAATTAAATTAATGTGCTATAAATATTAATATAATATTAGCTCTTGAAGCCTATATATATTAGTATTCTATTCATAATCAGAACACACAAGACACACAATTTCGAGTGTGTAAACGTGAGATAGAGAGAGAGAGAGAGAGAGACAATCTTAATTTTTCTTCAGTTCTCTGACCACCCAGAGGGAGAAAAAGGATGGGATACTGATCAGAAGATCTGAACACGAGCAACAATCAGGGCTGCAACAACATACGCGGAGGAAGGTACAATTTCCTCCCCTAATATTTCCTTCAGGAGGGAGTATAAGTTTTAATTGTATTAAGAAATTAACACTGTTTTCGAGGAATGGTTGGTGGGAAGGATTGAGAATTCATCCAAATTTCATTAAGGCATAGATGAGGCAATTGTTTTTTTTATATATTGTAACTAAAGAAATAATCTAAAGTTTCTAAAAAGTGAAAAATTATAATTTCCCGAGTTCAGAGTGGAGCAGAATCGTGTGAGAGAGAAACTTTTGGAGAAAGAGAGTATATAAAAATATGAGGTGGGTAGTAAATAATGAGAGGTCCATCTCATTTTCGAATGTAGAGTTAATATTGTCATTTTGGGCATGTTTGGTTGTCAGGAAAGTAAAGTTATACGTTAATATGATTCTGTAGAATACATTTCTGCGGAATGTGATTTAGGAAAATAAATTTGTTAGGTAATATGAGTACGTTGAATATCATTCCAATAAAAATAGAATCCTCCCACTGTGTTTGGAAAATAAACAAAAAATATCATAATTATGATTTTATTAAAAAGTATTTAATCTTAATTAAAATAAATTAAGAAATTGAATGTGCATAGGTAATTATGATTTTATTAAAAAGTATTTAATCTTGTTTTTCGGCATCGGAGATTAAGAAGCTTTAAGTCTCTTTTGGGAAAATAACTTAATTAAGAACTTATGATAGAAGAATATTTTATAAGAACTTATGATATAAGCATTTAAATTTATTAAATTAATTAGTTTTGGATACATGTAATAATTATGACTTATATAAACCAAAAAATAAGATTAGAAAAGATGTAGTTGTCATGATTTGATTTGGAAACCCCCTTAAAAATTACTTATAAGTTGTCATGATATGATATGTGTTAAAGGGATTCTACCAACAATTAAAAGAATCAAACGATGTATCGAAAGCAAACAAAAGCAATAGTCAAATTCCCACGGAATATAAAACTCGGGGCCAAGCGTATTTATACGCCGAATATTGATCCAAGATGAAAATCTAGATGATTGATCTCTACTTGATCAACCTTATTATATACTAATTAAATATGTAATTAAGGAAACTAGGCCTACAAGTGGCCAGCCCTAAAGTATTAAACCATAAATAAACCGATTCCACGCTCCTTCCACGCACACACCCGTTCCATGCACGAGCTTACGTCCCTTCCATGCACGACGCCTCCATGCTCGACGCCAAACCCTCGACTCCCCTCTTCTTCATCCTCCGCCGATAAATCACGTCTCTAACAACTCCTCCATCCTTCCAAACAGCCTTGTCCTCAAGGCTGAAATTTGGAAATTGGCTTAATAAATCCGATTCTTCCACTCATGTCGCATCATTTGCCGACTTTCCCTGCCACTGGACCAACACCTCGCGTACTCTATCATCGCCATGCCAAACCCAACGATCCCTCAGAATCCATTCCGGCTCAAATTCATCATTTACCGCCCACCAATCCTCGGGCAACTCCTTCGTGCACACATAGTCTCCCAACACGGCTTTGAGGAGAGAAACATGGAACACCAGGTGCAAACGACAACCCTCCGGCAATCGGAGACGGTAAGCCACAGCGTCGACGCGCTCCTCCACCGTGAACGGTCCATAGTATCGTGCTGCCAATTTGGCATTCTTGGGCTTAAATAGTGATAATTGCCGATACGGTCGCAACTTCAAAACTACTTGCTGCCCCACATCAAAACTGACTTCCCGCCGATGTTTATTTGCAGCTCGAACCATATAGTCCTGAGCTCGCATAATATGCTCCTTCAAATGTCGGAGTGCCCCATCTCGGTCTCGCAACTCATTGGCTACCGCCTTTACTCGGACTTCCGCCGGTAAAAATCCTGCAATCGAATGCGGAGGCCGCCCATATACGGCCTCAAAAGGTGTAGTGCCGGAGGATGCGTAAAAATTCGTGTTATAAGAATACTCCGGCCAGGCTAGCCAACGACTCCATTGTTTCAGTCTTTCCGAAGCGAAACAACGTAAATAAGTCTCCACACACTAATTAACCACCTCCGTCTGGCCATCCGTTTCTGGGGGTGATATACCGAACTCATACGCAACTTTGTTCCCATAGCCTTAAACATTGCATTCCAAAACTCACTACAAAATACCGGGTCCCTATCGAGAACAATTGATTTAGGAAACCCGTGCAACCGAACAATCTCTTTCACAAACAAGTTCGCCACCTTACGCGCCATATATGGATGTCGGAGACCGCAGAAATGAGCATACTTTGTCAACCGATCCACAACCACCATGACACAATCAAACTCCCCCGAGCGAGGTAATCCTCCAATAAAGTCCATACTGACATCCTCCCATACCCGAGTCGGAATCGGCAACGGCTGAAGAAGTCCTGCCGGCGAACGGGTCTCGTATTTGTGTCGCTGACAAACCAAACACTCAGCCACAAATTTCGTTACATATTTCATCATCCCCGGCCAATCTACACTTAGAGCAAAACGACGATAAGTTCGATAAGAACCCGAGTGTCCCCTTGAGTTGTGGCATGAAACTCCTCCAATAACCGCGGAATAAACGAGGACCCTTTAGCTTTCACCAATCTACCCTCATAGTATAATACTCCATTAATCAATTGATAATGTGGATACTTCAAAGAACCCGCTGCCACGACTTTGTATATTTCGCCCAAAACGTCATCGGTCTTCACCTCCTCCGCGACCAACGACCAACCAGCCACACCGGAACGGAAATAGCCGTACACACAACCTCGTCACAACTTCGGGATAATGCGTTAGCCACTCTATTCGCAGCCCCCAACTTATACTCAATCTCAAAATCATACCCCAAAAGTTTGGCTACCCAATAATGTTGTGCCGGAGTAGAAACAGACTAATTCAAAAGAAACCTAAGACTTCGCTGATCCGTCCGAACCGTAAACCGATGTCCAACCAACTACGGTCGCCAATGTTGTACTGCCAACACCAAGGCCATTAATTCCAATTCATATGCTAATTTTGCTAAGCTACGGTCCGAAACCGCCTTGCTAAAATACGCTAACGGCCGGCCAAGATGCATCAATATTGCTCCTAAACCACAGTCAGACGCGTCACACTCCGCAACAAATTATTTTGAAAAATCGGACGTTGCTAAGACAGGCACAGTTGTCATGACCTTCTGCAGATCCCGAAAGGCCAATTGAGCTTCGGTCGTCCAAACAAACGCCGACGCATTCTCTTTCTTCAACAATTCCGTTAGACCCCGTGCCATCTGTGCATAGTTTAGTATGAAACGCCGATAGTAACCCGTTAAACCAAGAAAACCTCGAACTCCTCGGATGGACCTAGGTTGAGGCCAACGCAAAATTGCCGAAATCTTCCCGGGGTCCATTTGTACTCCTTGAACCGAAACAATATATCCCAAATAATCGACCTCGGATCGGCCCCATGCACACTTTTTAGGGTTAACTACGTACGAGTTCTGCTTCAATAACGACATTACCGTGCGAAGATGCGCCATATGAGAATTCCAGTCACGGCTATAAACAAGAATATCATCAAAAAAACAAATACAAACTTACGTAAATGTGCTATTAATAAATCATTCATCGCCGATTGAAAAGTCGAAGGCGCATTAGTCAAACCAAATGGCATCACCGAAAATTCGTAGTGCCCTGAATGAGTGCGGAACGCCGTTTTGGATACATCCTCCGGAGCAATTCGTATCTGATGATAACCAGATCTCAAATCAAATTTCGAAAACTATTTCGCCCCGTGTAATTCATCCAACATTTCCTGAATTACCGGAATAGGATATTTGTCCGGAATTGTTTGCTTATTCAGCTGACGATAATCAATACAAAAACGCCAGCTTCCATCTTTCTTGCGCACTAATAACACCGGACTGGATAAGGACTTGAGCTTGGTTGAATAATGCCTGCATCTAACATTTCATGCACAAGTCTTTCCATCTCATCTTTAGCCGAATAACTATATCGATATGGTCGAACAGATACCAGAGAAGTTCCCGGCTTCAACGGAATATGGTGATCTACACTTCTATGAGGAGGTAGGCCCTTCGGCGGAAGCATGACTATAGGAAATTCAGTCTCTATTTGGGCCCGTAAGTCGTCGCTTACGACTTGAAATTGCACTAATCGAAGCTCAACCTGCTCGTCCCGTGCCGTCGCAGCCTGCATCCCAATCCATACTAACCACCGATTTCCCTCTTCTCCAATTTTGATCAATTGTTGCAAGGAAGACTCCCTGCGAATAAGCGAAGAATCACCCACCAACGTAACCAGTTCGCCCTTAAAGGTAAACTTCATCGTCATATGTTCCCAATTAGCTCGCACATCACCCAGTGTTCTCAACCAAGATACACCCAAGATCACGTCAACGCCCCCTAACTCAAACACATAGCACGTCAATACAAATTCGATACCCTGCAATGTTAATTTAACTCCCGTGCACGTGCTTAAAATAATCGAACAACGCCCATCACCCAACCGAACAGCCGATCTGTCGGTACCCTCAATCGATAACCGAAGCGCAGTCGCCACCCTTGACGAAATAAAATAGTGGCTTGCGCCGCTATCAATCATGACTCGAACTTGTCGTTCCTCAATTGAACCCGTAAGCTTCATTGTCTGAGGTTCATCAAACCCTTGCGCGGCTAACTAAGTAAGAACCATCGAATTAGCCTCCGTCTCCAACTCTGCACTGCCATCTCCTTCTGCAGTGCCATTCTCCTCGGCTACCGGTGAGATTTCATCCGTTTCCTCCGGATCGGAGACGATGATAACTTGAAAATTTTTATCGGCGCATCGGTGAGTAGGGGACCACTTCTCATCACAATGGAAGCATTTTCCCTTGACTCTCTTTCTTTGCATAATCCCTATGTGAAATTTGTCGGACCGGCCTATTCTTATTCGTTCCTCCAGTCCTCGCCGTTGATGCCATCGAAGATATTAATTCTCTTCCTTTGTCTTTAACAAATCCGCTCCTATTAGTGCTGCCAGAAAATCCCGAGCTCGAATACGCAACTGAAGAGTTAGGATATGACTATCCCCCCGCTTTGGAAACAAATGTGATTCCCACTCGGTTCACCCCGACGGATTGCGCACCGCCAAGACCGCCCGAAACCCTAACTTCCTGCTCAATCTCCTTCGCAAGATGGATAGTGTCAGATAAAGTTCTTGCATCTCGTGACCGAATCTTCAGACGAATCTCATCACGTAACCCGTTAAGTAATAAGCCTAAACAATATTTTTTGTCCAATCCCGGCACATGGACCATTCGCGCGATAAACATAGTAACGTATTCGCCAACCGAGTGAGTTTACCTTGTTTGTACGAGTGTCTCAAACGGATTGGCCAACAGATTCGTGCCAAACATACGAACCATTTCCAACTTGAATCCCGACCACCCCATGGTCGGACTCGTTGCCCGTACCCATTGAAACCAAGGTAGGGCATCCTCTTCCATTGCCACAAGCGCCACATCCAGTTTACGAGCATCAGGCGTATGATGCAACTGAAAATACTATTCAACCCGTGTCAGCCATCCCTCCGCGCCGGACCCGTCAAACATAGGTAAATTAACTTGAGGCGTGCCGGACGAAGTTACCGCAGAACTGGCCGCCGAATCCGAACTGGTGAAATTCGGTCCTTCCGTCGAGTGATGGTCACCTGAATTAGGGTTCGGCGGTGATCCCCCTTCGGAACCCTCGGCCATCGTGTTCTTGTTGGCTATCAAACCCTTGAGTAATTCGCAAATCGAGTCTACGAAATCCTTCATCGACAATAGCTCCCCACTCAAACGCAGATCTATCGCCTTTAACCCCTTCTCTAACTCATCCATTCTCGAATCCATGGCTTGTTGTCTCGTATTGGCCATCCGGAAGGTCCGACCAAATTGGTAGAGTAAAGGGATTCTACCAACAATTATAAGAATCAAACGATGTATCGAAAGCAAACAAAAGCAATAGTCAAATTCCCACGGAAGATAAAACTCCCGGCCAAGCGTATCTATACGCCGAATATTGATCCAAGATGAAAACCTAGATGATTGATCTCTACTTGATAACCTTATTATATACTAATTAAATTAAATATGTAATTAAGAAAACTAGGCCTGCAAGTGGCCAGCCCGTTACATGGGCAATTTATTCAAAACCATAAACCAAAAATAAACCCTAAAGTATTAAACCATAAATAAACCGATTCCACGCACCTTCCACGCACACACGCGTTCCATGCACAAGCTTAAGGCCCTTCCATGCACGATGCCTCCATGCTCAACGCCAAACCCTCGACTCCCCTCTTCTTCATCCTCCGCCGATATATCACGTCTCTAACAATATGAAAATAAGTTAAAATTAACTTATTATATAGAATAAGTTATTTCGATAAGTTCTTCCAAACGCGTCTTAAATGACTTATTATTTAGAATAAGTTACAATAAGTTAGATATATATTTTACTCCATCCGTACCACAATTGTTGCTCTAGTTTCTTTTTCGGGTTGTCCTACAATTATTGCTTCATTTTCAAAAATAGAAATTATTACAAACAATTATGTAAAGGTCGCACATCTTTATACACAATCCCACATCTTTACTCACATCCAACAAGTCTCCTTAAAAACCGTGCCGATAAGTGTTTGAGCAAGAATTGTGGGACGGAGGGAGTATAAGTTTTAATTGTATTAAGAAATTAACACAGTTTTCGAGGAATGGTTGGTGGGAAGGATTGAGAATTCATCCAAAATTTATTAAGGCATAGATGAGGCAATTGTTTTTTTTTCGCTTTTTTATATTGTAAGTAAAGAAATAATCTAAAGTTTTTAAAAAGTTAAAAATTATAATTTTCCGAGTTTGGAGTGGAGCGGAATCGTGTGAGAGAGAAACTTTGGAGAAAGAGAGTGTATAAGAATATGGGGTGGATAGTGAGTAATGAGGGGCGCACCTCATTTTCGAATGTAGAGTTAATATTGTCAATTTGGGCATGTTTGGTTGTCAGAAAAATAAAATTATACGTTAATATGATTCTGTAGAATATGAATGTGATTTAGGAAAATAATTTTTTTAGGGAATATGATTACGTTGAATATGATTTCAATAAAAATAGAATCCTCCACTGTGTTGGAAAATAAAAAAAAATGTCCGAATTACGATTTTATTAAAAAGTATTTAATCTTAATTAAAATAAATTAAGAAATTGAATGCGCATAGGTAATTAATTGTTAATCATGTAATATTTTTCTCCTTTTCTCCTCCGAAACTTCCATGAACTCAGATTTGCGTCCTCCTCCTTCACAGGCTAGCACGCCTCTTCCTTTCCAATGATCAACCATCCAATGCAGACGACATTTCCATATCTTCCTTGGGGCCCCTCGTCTGAAATATCAAGTTCAGCAATACCCTAATTCTTGGGTTCTTCTTAATTGCCCATTTTCATACCCTTCTTAAATTGTCTCGGTTCTTCTTAATTGTCCTTTTCCATACCTTACATAAGTGGCTGACCGGTTGGACTAAAGAACATGGTTGGGGGTGGGGGGGGGTTCCAGATTTGTTGCACTGATGATGGCATCGTCATAGTTGTCGACATTGCCTTTGGCCTCTTCGGCCGTTACTAACAAATTAGGGAAAATTTGAAATTTATGTAATTGGGTCACAAATAACAAATTTCTTAGTAGAAGAAATAGATGATGGCATCAATTTTTGCTTTCAACCACCATCATTATGTGAGAGAGACGAGATTTGTGTGAGCAGATAGCAGAAAAAATGGATTATGATGTTGTTGTGAGGAATCGATAGTTAAAACACCCTTATCAAGGAAATAGATTGTCTAGATTAGAGGAGGGAAAGATAATTCCCAAATATCACCTTATTTTCGTAGATTTTAGGATTCTTATTATTTTAACACATTTCATAAAAATTGAACCAAACAATGGAATTTAAATTTTTGGAATCATTTTACTTTCATGAATTATTCAAACATCGGAGTTTAACAATCGGGAATAAAATTACTTTTCCAAGACAGGATCCTCGCCAACTAAACGGGGTCTTTAGGAAAGGGGACATTAATAGTGGGACAACTAAAAATGAATAGGACACATTAATAATAGGACAGAGGGAATACTCAACATCCCAAACAATTCAGATGAATTAATGAAAGAGGCATTTGATTCTTTAGTCAAAATCCTTATAAAAAAAAGACTTTAGTCATCATTTATAACTAAACACAAATATAACCATTTGATTCATTTGTTGTCATAAATTACATCTCCCAATCATTTTAGGTGGTGTTGTATAAGTTTATGCCAACACTTTTTTTGGGATGATGATTTTATTTCAGTTGCGCATATAATTAACCATATACCTTCTAAAATTCTAAATTTTAAGCTTCAATACTCGTCCTTACCTCTATCCAATTTGATTTTTCAGCTTTTTAGGTTTTCGGCTGTCTTTGTTACCCACTTCTTAGACCTTACAATAAACATAAACTTGAATTCCGAAGGGCCACTGGTGTTTTCATAGGTTACAATCCAATCTATAAAGGCTACAAAGTTCTCACGCCCACTAACAAAGTCTTGGTCACCGGACATGTTTTCTCTAAATCAGCTTTTCTTTTATGTCATTCTACCTCGTCAACTTCTTTGTTTCTCTCCCCCCCCCTCCTCATCTAGCCACTGAATCTTCTTGTTCTAAGTTTTTCATCTCGTTCTGCTAATCCACTTCCATCTACTTCTTCACTCAACACACTTACCTCCAACTCTTCATCCGAGGTTTCTCCTATCCCTTCTCCTGCTGCCTCTTCTATCTCCACTTTGTCTGATCAGGCTGGCAATATTGAGCATCCAATTGCTCCTTCACCTGTTTCATTACCAACTAATAATGTTATTCCAGATTGTTTCGTGCGATTTTCCTATCCGCCACCCGATGATCACTCGAGCAAAGGCCGGCATTTTTAATCCCAAAGTACTCACCGTATCGTATGTTGCGTATGCGAGCAAGAAATTAAATCCCATCATGAAGCTTTGTCTATAACAGTGTGGAGGGGTGCTAGGCAGCAGGAGCTTGCAGCTCTATCCCGAAATAAGAGTTGTCAGTTGTCTTCTCTCCCATCCAACAAACAAGCAGTCAGTTGTCGGTGGATTTTTAAATTAAATCAATCGAAATTCTGATGGTTCTATTGCTCGATACAAATCTAGGTTGGTGGCCGAGGATTTACTCAAATGTTTGGTTACACCAATATATTTAGCCTTGTCTTGCAGCCTATTACTATCAAAATCATCCTTAACATTGCACTTTCTTATTCTTGGAAGATCCGACAACTTGATGTTGATAATGCATTCGTAAATGGCGAGCTCCAAGAGGAGATTTTTATGGAACAACCCCCTAGTTTTGAGGTAAATAATGGTGATGGCCTTGTATGTAAACTTTCAAAGGACATATACGGATTGAAGCAAGCTTCTGGGGTTTGGCATTCTAAACTAGGGACTAAACTTTCTTCTCTTGGTTTTATTAAATCTTGTAATGACCCATGTCTATTTTTCAGGACTTCCACATCATTTTTGCTCATTCTCACTTATGTTGAGGACATCCTTACCGGAGATAATGATCATGAAATTGGTGTTGTCATTCAGCAACTTCTCACTTAAGAATTTGGGTTTTTTTAAGTCAGTTTCTTGGTGTCCATTTTCAAGCCACCAATCTATGTTATTTCTAAGTCAAAAACAATATATATATTCTTGATATTTTGTCTAAGGCAAACATGGTAGCTGCTAAAGGTTTGGCTAGTCCTCTGATCACTTCACTTACTCTATCAAAGTTTGAGGACCAACCGTTGATGAATCACACATTATATCGTAATGTAGTTGGTGTTGTACAGTATATCACTAACACTCGTCCGGAAATTGCCTTTAGCAACAATAAAGTCGGTCAATATATGCAGCAGCCCTTAGACACTCATTGGAGAGTTGTTAAACGCATACTCCGTTTTATCTCGCATGAACTTTAGAGTTTGGCTTATTGAGAAACCATCTCCTCATCTTGACATTTGTGCTTATGCTGATGCCGATTGGGGCAGTGATTGCAATGACAGGAAGTCCATCTCCAGGACTTGTTGGTAATAATCTAGTTTCTTTGGGTGCTAAGAAACAAGCTACCATCTCTCGGCCGAGTATGGAGGTAGAATTCCGCAGCCGCACTCAAGTCACTTGTGATGTTATCCGGCTGCACTCCTTACTTGATGGACTACAAAAAGGTCGTCACAGTCCTTTTGTTGTTTGGATGGACAATTTGGGAGCAGTTGCATTAACTTCGAATCCTATTTTCTATTCCAAAATCAAACATGCTGAAATTGATTTTCACTTAGTCCGAGAGAAAACCCTCAACAATACCACCCGTGTACAACATCTTCCTTCTCATGCTCAAATTGCTGATGGGTTCACAGAACCAACTTCCAAGCAAACTTTCACCCGGTTTCGAAACTTCATCCATGTGTTTCCTAATCCCTCGTTCAGTTTGAGGGGGCGAGTTAAGCATAATAAATCCGACACGTAGACATACTCATCCAAAGTATCTTCACCAAGTGAATCTTCTAGAAGATTATTCTTGTATTAGTTAGACTTAATTACTATCATAAATATACAACTGTCAAAGCCTAGATCCTTCCGTGTTCTCCTATAAAAGAAATTGTAACGCTGCTGAAAAGTATGACGTTTTTCCCCCTTATCAAATATGTTGTTTATCATTTCCTTTGATAATATTATTTTCTCTTAGCCTAATAAGATGACAATTACAACCCAAGAAGTAATAAGTACTTGGCCGTGTACTTGAAAACCCCTATTTGCCAATAGAAATGTTGGTCTACTTCCACACTGGATATATCATTGCCGATCCCATATGTGTTCAGATCCAGATCTAACGAGAAAAGGGATTGGTCATCCAAAGAATCTACACCCTCAAATATATCTATTAGGACTCCAAATACAACAATAAATAGATGTTAAAAAAATTCTAAAGATCCCAATAAGCAAAAAACCGACCCACAAAAGATAATAATTAAAGAATGAATGGATTTCGATTTATTTTTTATCATATTTTATCTATTGTGGTTTCAAAACCTCGTTAGCATCAGTCATATTCAAGAGTTCAAGCTTGAAATCACTCAACATTTAGAATTAATAGGTCGAATATATTTTAACGTATAAATGATAGATTGGGTGGGTCCTCTAACACTGGCGTAGAAGATATCATCACACAAGTCATTAAATATACAAGTCACTCTGCCCTCTCTAAAATATTGAAGTCAAATGTGCACATTTTACAATGAGATAAAATATTCATGAATTCCATCTTGTGTAAATTGAATAAGAAATTACAGTTATCGTGATATCATGAATAATTATTTTGCTCAGAGACACGTAATAGCTTATAACATTAACAAAATAATATATAAACACATGAGTGATGCACTAGCAGATCTGCGGACATGAACAGAGCTTGTCTAACATCCCATTCTTCCTCGTCTGCTTCCCTTTCATCTGCCTTCTATTTTGCCCTAACCTTCTCTTCTTCCATGACCTTTCCTTGTGGGAGAGACTAAAGAAGAGATGCAGAGTTGGGATTTGTGGGGTGGATCTGGAAAAGCTTTTGCTTCCAAGGGGAAGTGGATTCTTAAAGTTATTATGTTATGACGTGACTCAAATCCTAATCCTTAAAGGAAATTGAGTCTTATTCCATATTGTATAATTACTGAAGTTTATCATTAATTTCACCTATAAATAAATAGATTCTTTAATTGTTTTAAATATACTTCTACGCGTCATAGCCCACGTGTTATGAGATTAGTTAGTCGGACTAATTGACCATGTTTTTTTTTAGTAGTGCTTTTGGGTCTAGGACCATTTTCCGGAAGTTCATTTTGTATTATCCTATTTATTAATGGATTGTTTCTCCGTCGTCCGTGGATGTAGGTCGATTAACCGAACCACGTTACATTCTGTGCCTATTTCTTTTTCTCTTTGTGTTATTCTTTGTTATTGTCTGAGGAGGAAGCATCATGACGTGAAGTTTCAGGTACCGTTTTGCCAAGAAAGATTTCAGTTCTGAAGATTTAAATAATGGATTATCCTTGTTCGAGGGACGCTGCGACTTTGTTGGTATTCTGATTTGGATTAAGCCCGTTGAGGCCTTTGCGGAGGCGATGGAGCAAGATCGTTTTGTGTTTGCGATTGGAGTTTTGGTCAATGTAAAGATTTGTTATGTTGGGATTTGAGTTTTGGTCGATGTGAATATTTGTTATGTTGGATTGGATATTGAAATTTTGGCCACGGTGGAAATTGTTATGATGTGGCTCAAATCCTAATACTTAAAAGAAATTGAGTCTTATCCCACATCGGATAATTAATGAAATTTATCATTAATTTCACTTATAAATAGATAGGTTCTTTAATTGTTTTAAGTGTGATTCTACGCATCATAGCCCACATGTTATGAGATTAGTTAGTTGGACTAATTGACTATGTTTTTTTTGGGTAGTGCTTTTGGGTCTAGGACCATATTGCGGAGGCCCAATTTGTATTATTCTCTTTATTAGTGGATTGTTTCTCCGTCACCCATGGATGTAGGTCGATTGACCGAACCACGTTAAATTCTTTGTGCCTATTAACCTATTTCTTTTTCTCTTTATGTTATTCTTTGTTATTGTCTCTGTTGGGTTCCAAAAACCCGTTCGTCACATTTTGGAGGTCCGAAGATCCTAACATGTTCATACAAAAGATCATTCAGTTGAGGTAAATAGATCAAACCACCCTTTAATTTAATGGGAAGTTCATCTTGGTGTATGGCAGGAGTGTGAAACAGAGTTCTTAGTTATATGTACCGGAAGATTCAATGGTGTGCTGAATATGCCGGAGTTCTCGCCAGGATATGGGCCGGAAGTATTTTCCGGCAAAGCGCTGCTTGTCATGAAGAATGCAGATGTTGCTGAGTTGATTAAAGGGAAAAGAGTAGTGGTTGTCGGCTCAGCGAAATCAGCAATCGATGTAGCGTTTGAATGCGCCAATGCAAATGGTAAAGTTTGATTTAATTTGGTTCTGCTACTTGTATAGTTCTTGACTGAATTTAGTGGTTAATTAAATGAGCAGGAAAAGAGAATCCTTGCACAATGATCCAACGAACAGTTCATTAGATGCTTCCTCGAGACGTGTAGCCGTGGGGTCTGAATTCACTCACTTCGCTGAGCTCATGGTTCATAAGCCCACCCAAGGCATCTTTTTCGGCGTCGCTGCCACCTTGCTCACGCCGTTGGTAATTTAGATCTCTATGCAATTGTATATTTACTTGTATTTAACTGTTTGCTGTGTATACTTTTGATAAGTATGTTGTTACTTGTATTCTTCACCGGGTTTTGTGCAGTTAAATGGCTGGATTTCTGCATTTTATGTGCCGTATCATGGACGAATGGAGGTAAAATCAAAACAATGCAAGTCGAGAAAGAAGATTGCGGATGTAGAAGTGTAATGATGAAGTATGGAGAGTTAGACCACTTTTGAAGATTTAATTGTTATTGGGCTCAACCTTGAAGTCTTTTAAGAATATTATGCTAGGCCCAATTATTTGTTATAGCCCAACTTGTAACTCTCTCCACACATTTTTTACCCTAGGTATAAATAGAATAGTGTGGAGAGAGGAGAGACAACTTTTGACCCACTTAGTTTTTTAAGCTCTTTTCTTTGGTTTTGTTGCTCTCGGCTGCTACAGCAAAGGGAAGAAGACTTGTGTTTCGTAATTATTAAGTTAGCTACAATATTGAAGATGTTGACTTCACCTTGCAATTATTGGTGGTACAAGCTTTATCTTCCAATTCTTCTTGCTTATGTGTCCTTACTTTCAAGTATTAATGCTAGTTGTTAAGATTTCAATTATGTCTTCTTTACTAAGCACTTGTCTTTTATGATTTAAGCATGTGTAGCTAATCTTCTTGATTCGACGAGGCAATGACGTTCTAGCACTCGATTCCCCCTTGAGACCTAATGGTGCTTAAATTCTTCTTCTTAAGTTTTGGCTAATTTCGGGTTATAATTGGATAATCGATTGTTTTAGGATTGATCACCCTAAGATAGTAAATTATTTAATTAGTGGAAATTGGTATTTGGTTAATTTGCTTGCATGTTCATCATGGGTAAATAGCTAAATTGGTGACCTTGAGTTTAATGCTTCTTAATATTAATCAAGAAATTGCTCAACATGCTAGATTATGTTAAGGAAGATGAAATGGGTTCTATGCTTAACATGGTTGTTTCTACCTAGATTGTAAGGTTAGGGATATAATCATGCTCAACATTTTATTCCAACTAATTAGTTTAAGGGGTTGAACAAATTCTTGAGTCAAGGATTGGGGGTAGTGGTTAGTTCGGGATTGCCAAGTCGGGTCCCTTCTCTCTTATCACATTTCTTCGTAGTTAATTCTTGTTTATTTTTGCCTAGTTATAATCAAACTCAAACTTGAAGCGTGGTGGCTGCACCAAAACCGGATTATTAGGAGATATAGGACGTTCCCTGTGGATTCAACCCTGCTTATCATTGTGCTAATCCTTATTTTATCTTGTGTTACAGGACTAATCATTTGGTGAGAGTACGAAATGACGCTCACCAAATTGGCATCGTTGTCGGGGAACGGTGTTTGATTTAATCTATTTTTCCTATTGATCTTTTGGGTATTTTTTCTGTTGTTTATCAGCAGTTTTCCCAACCCAAATCTCTTGTTCGATACAGAAATTGAGAAGACCGCAAGGAGAATTCGGAAGGAAACGAAGCTGAGAAAATAGTGGAACTCGCCGGCCCGGGAGGACATTCCTTTCATCGAACCGAAGCGGGCGAAAATCGATGCTAAATCCAGTAACACTGCAACTGAAGGAGTTTCATTCAGTAACACTAAAACTGAAAGAGTTCCGTTCAGTAACACTGAAACTGAAGGAGTTCAGTTCAGTAACACCAAAACTGAAGGTGAAGGAGTTCAGTTCAGTAGCACTGAAACTGAAGGAGTTCAGTTCAGTAACACTGAAATTGAAGGAGTTCAGTCTGACCATACAAGTTACAATTCTGAAGAAGTAGAGTCTGAGTCAGAATCAAGAGCAAATTCTGAAGAAACGGCCGACCCGGACCCAAGGTTGAACGAGTTGTCTAAACATGATGCTGAAGATACACCTACTACAATCCGAGTACCAGAAACATATGAACCAATTGATCTGAAAGTTGGGATACTCCACCTTCTACCCAAGTTCTATGGAAAGAGAGGTGAGGATCCATTCAATTTCTTGAGTGAGTTCACAAAAATCTGCAGGATCCAAAAGAGGCCACCTAGAGTTACAGAAGACCAGCTTAGATTAGCTGCATTTCCATTTGCCCTATCTGAGCAGGCAAACGTGTGGTTTTCAAGTCTCCCACCTAACTCAATCACAAATTGGGCAGAGATGAAGATGGCCTTCCTGGATTACTTCTTCCCTTCAACAAAAACAAATGCATTGAAGAAGGAAATCTCCAGCATTGAATAAGAGCCTGATGAGTCCTTGAGCACCTACTGGACTCGGTTCCAATGACTGAAGGACAACTGCCCCAACCATAAATATTCAGAAGGAGATCGCCTCCAATATTTCTACCAAGGCATGACGATTAAAACGAAAGATTTAGTAAATTCATCAAATGGAGGAGGATTTTCCAATTGTCGGATAACTGAGGCCAAAAAGCTAATCCAAAAATCTGGTAGATGCTATTAGAGAATATGAGAGCCCTCGTATCTTAAAGAAAGCTGCTCAAGCAAGCTCTTCTGCAGCTCATGACAAAATGGAAGAAAGACTTGTGAGGATTGAACGGATCCTGGCCAATGTTGTTGAAAAGGCAGCCGCTGCTGGACCTCCTGAGAAGCCTTGTGGGAATTGTGGAAATTTTGGACTTGTCACCCTTCAGTGTAACCTTAATGAGGATGTTCAAGTTAATACAGTTGGGAGTTGGAACAATCAACAACAGTAAAAGAGGGATCCCTACTCGCGATCCTACAATCCAGAATGGAAGGATCATCCTTATTATTAAATGGAGTTCACCAGGAGATCCCCCTTAACAGAGTCTTCAACCACCACAACAACAATTCCAACAAACCCAACAAAATCAGCCAAGACAAAATATGCCACAACAGGCACCTATGCAACAACAAAGCTACCGTCTCCCACTTCAAAGGGTGTTACAAAAGAATGCACCCCCACCTGCCCCAGCCCAATCTTCGAAATCTCTTGAAGAAATGATGGGAGAGCTTATCACATCTCAGAAGACTATGCAGAGAGATGTGCAAACTCATAATGATGCAATCCATAGCATCCAACAAGCCCAACAAAGCATGCAAGATGCACAAAAGGATCAGAAGACAAGCATCGACACCCTATCAAGGCATATGTCTCGGATAGCAGACACTCTTAATGAAATGAAGGGAAATCAAGGCAAAATTGCCTTCCTAAGTGGATTTAAATCCAAAGGGAGGGGATGCAATGGATGTGACCCTGCTTAGTGGAAAGGAGCTAAAGAAGTTCCCCAAGAAGAAACAGGATGAGGATTTGAAGTGTAAAGCCGAAAATCATACTGATTTGCCAAAACATTCAGTCAGACCAGAAGCTACGGGACAGAAATACTGAAGAAGATGAACCAGTCAACACAGTAAACCCCCTGAGCCATGTGGGCCTAGTATGCGTGTTCAACTACCGTTTACACTGCTTCTAGCGAGAAAAACAAAGCCAAATGCGAGAGACCATGGATTTCGTGGCAATTTTTGAAAAATTGGAGGCTAACATACCATTCCTCCAAGCTATCAAATTCCCCCCTCTTTGCAAATTTATCAAGAATTTTATATCTGGAAAGGCAAAGCCCACTGGAAAGGTTGTGATGGAGGAAACTGCCTCTGCATTCATAAACGGAGACTGCCCACCAAGTGTGCAGATCCAGGTATGTTTACACTTCTTTGTCTATATGGAGAGGTCAAAATCAAGCATTCTATGTGTGACTTGGGAGCATCAATTAATGTGATGCCATTATGTATTTATAACATGCTAAATGGGGTGGAGTTAACAAAGATTAGGGTTGTGATTCAACTTGCTGATAGATCATGTGTATATCCTGTTGGTCTTCTTGAAAATGTCTTAGTGAAAATCCGTAATTTCACTTTCCCTACTGATTTCTACGTTATTGATACGCATGGTGGGCATGTAGAGGGTACATCTGGAGTGCTTTTAGGTAGAACTTTCCTTAAGATGGTAAAAGCACTTATAGATATGGAAAATGGGACCATTTGCATTAAGTATCATGAGAAATCATATACTTATGACTTGATGAGGCTTTGGAGAAGCCAAGTGATTCTGAAAATGCATATTCTGCTAACATGTTTGAGCCCCTTGTCTTAGATCACCTTGAGACGAATTTTTTGCAGGACATATTAGAATTAGCCTTAACACAAGGGCTTACAAAATTTGATATCAAGGGGATTGATGATGGGGAGATAAAGGAGGCCATTATGTCTCTTTGTGCGTTGAAGGAGACTGCAGCCTCTAGCAGTTCCCTACCTCAGCAGAACAATACTGATAAACCACTTCCATCTTGGTCCAGACGCGTAAACTGGAATTAAAACCATTGCCCATGAATTTGAAGTATGATTTTCTAGGAGAAGAAGACACTCTTCCAGTAATCATCAACAGAGAGTTATCTGAGGAGCAGGAGAAGAAGTTGATGAAAGTTCTCAAGAGGCACAAGAGAGCCATTGGCTGATCTTACCGGAATTAGCCCAGATGTTTGCCGCAAGATCATATTCCGCTCGAGCCAGATAGTAAACCAAGCAGAGATCTTCAGAGGAAGCTTAATCCAAACATGAGGGAATTTGTGTTGAAGGAGATCCTCAAACTCCTTTCTATGGGTATTATCTATCCTATTTCAGACAACAAGTGGGTGAGTCTCGTGCATGTTGTGCCCAAGAAATCTGGTGCAGAACGACAAGCATGAACTTGTTCCATTTCGCCTTCAAACAAGATGGTGTATGTGTATTGACTACCGGAAGCTCAACACAGCAACGCGCAAGGATCACTTCCCTCTGCCATTTATTGATTGGAGAGGCTTGTTGGGAAGGTCTATTTCTGTTTTCTGGATGGTTACAGCGGATACTTTCAGATATATGTGAAACGCAGAAGACCAGGAGAAGACTACCTTTACGTGCCCTTTTGGCACCTATGCTTACAGACAGATGCCTTTCGGCCTGTGTAATGCTCCGGGAACCTTCCAAAGATGTATGATGAGTATCTTCTCGGATTTGATAGAGAAATGCATTGAAGTGTTCATGGATGATTTCACCGTTTATGGTGATTCATTTGATTGTTGTTTGGCAAGCTTAGACTTGGTGTTAACTAGGTGCGTGGAGAAGAATCTTGTTCTCAACTTTGAAAAATGCCACTTCATGATCACCGAAGGAATAGTCTTGGGACATGTTGTATCGAAGAAGGGAATTCAAGTGGATAAAGCTAAGGTAGATCTGGAATCTCAGCTCCCTTACCCTACCAATGTGAAGAGAATTCGAGGTTTCTTAGGGCATGTGCGGGATTCTACCGCCGGTTTATAAAGGACTTTGCAAAAATTGTCCAACCATTAACTAAGTTGCTGCAGTAGGATATTTAGTTTGTCAAGACAGAAGAGTGCAAGCAGGCTTTTGATTTCTTAAAGGCGAAGTTGACTTCAGCCCCAATCATGCAACCACCAGATTGGAACCTTCCATTTGAGATTATGTGCGACGCAAGTGATTATGCGGTGGGAGCAGTTCTTGGTCAAAAAGTGGGGAAGGAAAACCATGTTATAAATTTTGCTTCGAAGACCTTAAACCCTGCTCAATACAACTACACAACCACGGAGAAGGAGTTGCTATCCATAGTCTTTTCCCTCGATAAGTTTCGTTCCTATATGCTTGGTACCAAGATTATAGTGTATTGGATCATTCGGCATTGAAATATTTAATGTCCAAGGCTGAATATAAACCACGTTTGATGTGATGGATCCTCTTGTTACAAGAATTTGATTACGATATCAAAGATAAGAAGGGTGCTAAAAACCACGTTGCAGACCACCTGAGCCGCCTGGTGCTTCCAGCACATGCTACACCTATCAAAGAGTCATTCCTAGAGTAGCATCTGTATTCAGCAACAAGGCAAAATACTCTCAGCTTGTTGGACCAGAGCAAAAATTCTGTAGCAGAATGCCTTGCTGTAGCAGAGCAGGCTGGCAAACTTCCATGGTTTACCCATATTGTGAACTACCTAACCACAAAGCAAATCCCTAATGGTTTTACAAGTGCACAAATGATGAGGCTCCATTGTGAGTCCAAGCATTACTTCTGAGATGAGCCTTACCTGTGGAAGGTTGGTGTTGACCAAGTTATCCGAAGATGTATTTCGGAGAGTGAGCAAGGTGATATTCTATCTCATTGTCATTCCCTTCCTTGTGGAGGACACTTTGGCCCCAAGAGGACAACAAGAAAGGTTCTAGACAACGGATTCTTTTGGATTACTTTGAACCGCGATGCTTACTTGTTTTGCAAAAGCTGTCCTAGGTGTTAAATGATCGGGAATATCTCTGTGAAAGTGAAGGAAATAGGAGGTGAAGAATTGATACCTTCCTCCTACGTATGTTGTTGCAGTCTGATTGTTGCTCGTGTGTCAGATCTTCTGATCTGTGTCCCAGCCTTTTTCTTCCTCTAGGTGGTCAGAGAACTAAAGAAAATAAGATTATTGTCTCCCTTATACAAACGGCGTGCGTGTGTATATTATGTGTGTATGTGTAATCTGTTTATGAACAGAATACTAATATATATAGGCTTCAAAATCCAATATAATATTAATATTTGTAGCCCATTAATTTAATTATATTCCTAATGGACTTCCACATAATTAGCCCATAATATAATTAATTAATCCATTGGGCTACTAATATTTATCAATTAATTGATCTGGCCAATTAATTCTAGATAAATAACATTATTAAATAATGTAAAATTACATTAATCTATTAATAATGATTTCTGAGAGACAATAAATAACTAGGCAACTAATTAGGCCAGATCAGGATCTAATACAAGAAATAAAGCAGGGCTTCAAATTAATTAATTATCTATGCTCAGCCCAGAGCAAAATTAATTAATAAACACAGATTCATTCCACTAGAGAATCCGTGCTAACTTACCCCTCTATCCCAAATTGAGCAAGGGCTTGTATTTTAGACTTAATCGATCTCCGTATTTAAGATAGAAATATCCGTTAATTAATTAAGCTCACTGAAAGCTTAAATTAATTAACATCTTATATTTGTGAGTAGTACCACTCGACCTTATTAACACACCTGAACTTAATCAACCGGCCGGATTTAGGGTGCTAATCCTTTCGAGTTCCTCAGGGATATTATCAACCCATTTTACTAGGATACGGTTGCAAGATACAGACAACCAGCCTAAGCCACAAATGACTACTAGCACCGAAGAGACGTAGATCCGGTCGCGATGACGTTCACCATAGTAGGTCAAAGTGATAGATTGTCAAATGCACTCAGCTGAAGTCTTACCAAGCTTAAGACCAGCTAAGTCACCGAGATCTTGGTTCTCCACTAAGGCCAGTTAGGAGAACACATCTCACTGTGATCCATCAATACACCACCTTAAGTGTACCAGTAAAGACAAGCAGCTAAGACAAGCCACTTCTTATCTAAACTGCAGCTTAAACCGACAACTTATCCTTAAGTTGTCTCAGCTGTGATAATTGTTTATATCTTGTCAGTTCAACCAATATGTGTTGTCTTCTGTGATACCCGACACACCACACAAATCTACCTTTTGTACAAGAGGATTACATGTGCAAATATATATATTTATCAGATAGGAGAATAAAATAATGGTAGGGACAAAACACATTGTATACAAGCATAAAATTTGCTTTTAGTATACAAAATCCCAATAGAAAGATGAAATGCCTCAATGTCCTATTCGAGCTTGTGGAATATTCGATGTGTGAGGAATGGATTTCATGGGGTCTTTCCCGAGTTCATGTAGGAATTTGTATATTCTTCTTGCGGTGGATTATGCCTGAAAGTGGGTGGAGGCAAAGACCACTCAAACCAATGATTCTAAAGTTGTTTTAAGCTTTCTAAGAGTCACATATATAGTCGATTTGGTGTTCCAAGAGCTGTGATTAGCAATCAAGGTTCTCATTTTTACAACCGTACTATTGAGGCCCTAATGAAGAAGTACGGAGTTCACCACCGCCTTTCTACCCCTTACCACCCCCAAAGCAATAGACAAGCCGAGGTATCTAATCGTGAAGTGAAGCTAATTCTTGAGCAGACTGTGAATCCTTCGTGTAAGGATTGGAGTTTGCAGTTGGATGATGCCTTATGGGCATATCGTACCGCTTATAAGACGCCTATCGGTATGTCCCCTTATAGACTTATCTTTGAGAAATTGTGTTACTTACTGGTTGGAATCGAACACAAGGCTTTCTGGGCTATCAAAGAGATGAATATGCAACGGGTAAGTGTGAGGAAGAGCGAAAATTTCAACTACAAGAGCTTGATGAACTTCGCTTAGAAGCTTATGAATCTGCCAATTGGTACAAGGATAGGACCAAGATTTGGCACGACATGAACATGTTGAGATTTTGTATACTGGAAGCAAATTTTATGCTTGTATACAATGTGTTTTCTCCCTACCATTATTTTATTCTCCTATCTGATAAATATATATATTTGCACATGTAATCCTTTATCTTGTACAAAATTTAGATTTGTGTGGTGTGTCGGGTATCACAGAAGACAACACAAATTGGTTGAACTGACAAGATATAAACAATTATCACAGCTGAGATAACTTCAGGATAAGTTGTCGGTTTAAGCTGGAATTTAGATAAGAAGTGGCTTGTCTTAGCTGCTTGTCTTTACTGGTACACTTAAGGTGGTGTATTGATGGATCACAGTGAGATGTGTTCTCCTAACTGACCTTAGTGGAGAACCAAGATCTCGGTGACTTAGCTGGTCTTAAGCTTGGTAAGACTTCAAATGCTTATGTGCTAAATAGGCAGGCCGACAAATTGGAATCACGTTCAGAACTGATGTTGTTCATAGGGTATCCGAAGTAAACGAAGGGTGGATACTTTTATGATCCTAAAGAATAGAAGATCGTTGTTAGCCCTAACACTCGGTTCTTAGAAGAGGATTACATTACTAACCATAAATCTCGAGTCGACATCATCCTTGAGGAATTACAAGGTGGTCGAGTTCCACTTAAACAACCAATTGTGCAATACAGTACTCCACGAGTAACTGCAAAATCTGTTAACACAGTGCCTGACACTGTTCGACGTAGTGGGAGGGTGATATTTACACCTGATCGGTATATGTTCACTGGGGAGATGTTTGATCATCTCCCGATAGATGAACAAGATATCGTAGATCCCTGGACTTACAACGAAGCAGTGGGAGATGTAGATGTAGATTCCTAGCGAATTGTCATGGACTCAGAATTTAAGTCCGTAAATGATATGGATGTATACGAGATCACTGAACTACCTGAGGGCTGCAAGGCTATTGGTAGTAAGTGGGTATACAAGAGAAAGATAGAGGACCGAATGGAGAGATCGTAGCGTTTAAGGCCAAGCAAGTGGCGAAGGGTTTTACCCGGAAAGAAGGTATCGATTACGAAGAGACCTTCTCGCCTGTAGCAATGATCAAGTTCATTCGGATTCTCCTTGCCATATCAGCTCGCATGAACCTAGAGATCTGGCAAATGTATGTCAAAACCGCATTCCTAAACGGTCACCTTGAAAAAGGTAGGGATATATACATGAAACAGCCAGATGGTTATGTGAAGAAGGGCAAAGAACATCTAGTTTGGAAGCTTAAAAAGTCTATTCATAGACTTAAGCAAGCTTTCCGATTATGGCACCAGCGTTTTCGACGAGGTAGTCATGGTCCTAACGAGGTGTGTGTACCGTATTTATGTTAACGGATCAGTGGTGTTTCTTGCATTTTACGTAGATGACATCCTTCACATTGGCAACAATGTTGAAGTGTTATCAGACGTAAAGATGTGGTTATCCGAGCAGTTTCAAATGAAGGACTTGGGTGAAGCTGCTTAATTCCTTGGGATCAAGGTTATCTGAGATCGCCAGAAAAGGATGTTAAGCTTGTCACAAGCGTCCTACATTGACACTGTTATTGCTCATTTTAGCATGCAAAAAGCCAAGAGTGGTACCTTTCAGACATGGCATTTTTCTATCCAAGAATCGGTGCCCTAAAACGCCTGAAGAGATAGAAAGTATGAGGCTAGTACCATATGCTTCTGTTGTCGGTAGCCTCATGTATGCGATGCTTTGTACGAGAGCAGATATCTCATATGCGGTAGGCATGGTCTCAAGATATCAGTCTAACCCTGGAAAGGAACATTGGACTGCGGTCAAGCATATTCTCAAGTACCTTAATCGGGTTAGAGATTATAGGCTTGTTTACCAGTCAGACAGTCTAGTGTCTTTGGGTTATGCAGAATCAGATTTCCAGGCTGACGGAGATGAGAAGAAGTCTACCTCGGGTTATGTGTTTACCTTGGGAGGTGGAGCCATTTCATGGAGGAGTGCAAAGTAAAAATGCATTGCGGACTCAACCATGGAAGCAGAGTATGTGGCTGCTTCAGAAGCTTCGAAAGAGGCAGTTTGGCTCAAGAATTTCCTCCTGGATCTTGATATTGTTCAGAATTTGCCTAAGGCGATCACGATTTATTGTGATCATGCGGGTGCAGCGACAAATTCTAACGAACCAAGATCGCACAAGGCGTCTAAACACATAGACAGGAAGTACCACATTATACGAGTATTCGTAAATCGATGAGACATGATGATTGACAAAATTGGAACTGAATTCAACCTAGCTAATCCTTTCACGAAGAGCTTACCACTCCCGGTTTACGAGAAGCATGCTCATGGCTTAGGGATGGTAGAGATGCCCCCCCACTTAGGACTACAGAAACTTTTGTATAAGTCAGAGAAGATGCAGTGATAGATAGAATAGAAAGCTGAGAGATAGCTGAGTACTAGTTTGTACCATAGCTGAGTATTAGTTTGTACCTAGAACTGAAACACTGTGTACTAAAACTTTACATTAGTATAAGTGGGAGAATTGTTGGGATTTTGTATACTGGAAGCAAATTTTATGCTTGTATACAATGTGTTGTCCCTACCACTATTTTATTCTCCTATCAGATAAATATATATATATATATGCACATGTTATCCTTTATCTTGTATAAAAGTTAGATTTGTGTGGTGTGTCGGGTATCACAGAAGACAACAAAAATTGGTTGAACTAACAAGATATAAACAGTTATCACAGCTGAGACAACTTTAGGATAAGTTGTCGGTTTCAGGTGCAATTTAGATAAGAAGTGGTTTGTCTTAGCTGCTTGTCTTTACTGGTACTCTGAAGGTGGTGTATTGACGGATCATAGTGAGATGTGTTCTCCTAACTGACCTTAGTGGAGAACCAAGATCTGAGTGACTTAGTTGGTCTTAAGCTTGGTAAGACTTCAGCTGAGTGCATTTGGCTATCTATCACTTTGACCTACTATGGTGAACGTCATCGCGACCGGATCTACGTATCGTGGGTGTTAGTAGTTATTTGTGGCTCAGGCTGGTTGTTTGTATCTTGCAGCCGTATCCTAGTAAAATGGGTTGTAATATCCCCTGAGGAACTCGAAAGGATTAGCACACTAAACCCGGCCGGTTGATTAAGTTCAGGTGTGTTAATAAGGTCGAGTGGTACTACTCAGGAATATAAGATGTTAATTAATTGAAGCTGTCAGTGAGCTTAATTAATTAACGGATATTTCTATCTTAAATACGGAGATCGATTAAGTCTAAAATACAAGCCCTTGCTCAATATGGGATAAAGGGGTAAGTCAGCACGGATTCTCTACTGGAATGAATCTGTGTTTATTAATTAATTTTGCTCTGGGCTGAGCATAGATAATTAATTAATTTGAGGTCCTGCTTTATTTTTTGTATTAGATCCCTGATCTGGCCCAATTAGTTGCGTAGTTATTTATTGTCTCTCAGAAATCATTATTAATAGATTAATGTAATTTTTACATTATTTAATAATGTTATTTATCTGGAATTAATTGGCTGGGCCAATTAATTGATAAATATTAGTAGCCCAGTGGATTAATAAATTATATTATGGGCTAATTACGTGGAAGTCCATTAGGAATATAATTAAATTAATGGGC
The DNA here is from genome assembly GCA_028984105.1 of Lavandula angustifolia. NCBI lineage: Eukaryota > Viridiplantae > Streptophyta > Magnoliopsida > Lamiales > Lamiaceae > Lavandula > Lavandula angustifolia. The sequence goes on from CM054811.1 coordinate 23,571,252, forward strand.
TACAAATATATTAATATTATATTGGTTTTTGAAGCCTATATATATTAGTATTCTGTTCAGAAACAGAACACACACATACACATACAATTAAACACGCACGCGTGAGTATGTAGAGAGAGATAATCTTATTTTCTCCAATCTCTGACCAGGGAGGAAAAGGCCAGGACACAGATCAGAAGATCTGACACACGGGAGCAATAATCAAAGCCGCGACAACATACGAAGGAGGAAGGTAGCGTTTCTAACCCTCAATTATCCTTCAGAACATTCGTGGCAAAACATTTCATGTGGGACAGCAAGTCCTCTTATACCAGTCCAAGCTCCGTTTGATGCCTGGAAAATTGAGATCGCGGTGGATAGGCCCATTCACTGTTCGTTCAATCTGCCCCAGTGGAGTTATTGAGATTCACAACCCCCTCTACAGACAAAGTATTCAAGGTGAACGGACATCGATTGAAGGCATACTTCGACTCTTCCCAACTGCACACAGTAAGTGAAGTAGCCTTAATCCCTCCGGTTTACACATGATTGCTTGGGGACGTCTAGCTAAGGACGTTAAACAAGGGCGCTCTAGGAGGCACCCCACTGGTATAACTTGTCTATATTTATTTCATTCGCTTTGTTTCTATTTCTTTATTTCCTAGGTTCGTAGCTTTTTTTTTAGTGCATGGGTATGTTTTATTGTCTTATTGCAGAATAGGGTGGAACATGGCTTGTAGTTGCAGGATGTAACTTCACTTTGGGAGGAATTTGTTGTTGAAGGAGGGATGTAAATGCATTATAATATTTGGTCGATCCCCCTCGTGGGCTATTAGGAGGAGTTCAATTAAATTGGGCCATGCCACTCTTTAATCTGGAGCTAGCCCATATCGAGTCCAATACACTTGTAGCCCAAGACTCTAGAAGGACTTGTTTGTCCTTTCGGCAGTTTCTCGGAGTTTGGATGTAGAAATGCGATTTTGAGGGATTAAAGTGCAAAGCGAGAAATCTAATTATCCAATTAGAAGAAACCCTAACCACCCCCCCAAATTCATCGTCGTAAATCTCTTCCCTCCTTAAAAAAATTTCCACCATGGTTTCCAAGCGAAAGCTTCTCCTTGATTCTGGTCGATCTTCTTCCAACGGAGAGTACTCTGATGCTGAATCTCCACCGACAACTACCTCTACTGTCGGCGACAGTACGTCGTCCCCTAGATCTAACGAGCGACTTCCTGTACCAGCACCCTCCAAACGCCGGAAGCTTTATGTTGCCCGTATCTTAAAGAAAACCCCTACATCCGAGACGACGGCCTTTGTTCCGCCCTCTTCAATTGCGGTCCGACCTCCGACGAACGTACAAACTCGTGCGACCATTGTGTTGCTGCCACACTCCAGCCGCAGTTCTTCGCTCCCTGAGTCATCTCATCTCTTAGCCCAGCAGACGGATCCTCCCTATAGCAAGGTTGTTACGCTCTCTCTACGCGACTCAATTGTGCGGATTCTCGCCGGAAAACGGAAGATGGCTCGTCCCACTTTCAAGAAGCGGTCTACTCTCCGAAAACTGCCTGCTCGTCTGCCTACCCCGGTGGAGAGCTCATCTTCGCCCTCTCCGAGTACAGCTCCTGTTGTATGGACCGAAGCTCTCTCTCGTCATGCTCATTTTGAAAGTGAGTCTGAGACTAATAATTTTCAGCCCAGCCAATTGGAGCCTTTGTCCATCAAAGATACCACTTCAGTAGATACTTCCTATGTCGATTCCAATGCCTCCGACATCGAACCTGAAGATCGAGTTGACAACCGTGTGGTTCTTCGAGCTCGTTCCAAGGCAGATCTCCAACTGTGGGCAACCTTCTTTGATCCCAAACAAGCGCACGATGCCACCATCTGTTATGGTAAGGAGTATAATGCATATATCTTCTTAGACCCTACTCTCCTTGATGCAATTGGCTTGTGCTCTGACTATCTAGCATGTTTTGAATCTGTGGGGTGGAGTTGGTTGCTTAGACTGAATAAACTTGATATGTTTGAGGAGTTGGCATTAGAGTTTTTCTCTACTTTCCAGTTATCAAAACTTAAAGATGTGTATTCTAAGTGTATCACATTTCGTTTAGGTGGTATTAAGTATGTCATGTTTCTTTTGGATTGGAACATTCATTTAGGCATTCTAACTGAAGAAGAGTCCGTTTCTGAAACTTATTTGTCTGCATCACGATGTTCTCCTACTAAAGACCCCAAGTATGTTAAGTCTAAGAATGCTTGGAAACTTCTTGCCCCAGCTGATCTTGAATATTTTGCTGCATCTAGGTCTGATTTTTCATATCTTCAAAGCCCGCTTTTACGTGTTTGTCATTTATTCTGTCACATACTCTTGTTGGCCGCTCCACGAGCCACAACAAAGTGAGTGCTAATGACTTATACATCTTGTGGTGCATACATTCTGGTGTTCGCTTGGATTTAGGCTTTTGGATTGCTAATTCTATGCATTTGATCCGTACGCATGCTGAACGTCACAATAGCTTATGCCGTTTGTTGGGAACTTTCTTTTTCCGCAACTTTGTTTATCTTGGTCCCAAGCTAACCCCTTGTAGAGAGCCTTCCATGTTCACCTTGAAATCCTTACTGGCGGCCAAAGTGGTGTACATCGATGCTAATGGGAAGCCCAAATTTCGAGAGCTCGGTCTGCTGCTTTCTGGTACCTCCATTGCTGACCTCCATGATGACCTTCAGCTGCTGCGGGCAGAACACAAACAATTGAAGACGCGCATTCAATCCCTAGAAGTTGATGTCACTGCCATCCTTGCCTGCCTCACTGCCATGTGACCTTCACCGCCGCCCAACACTACCCGTTGAACGCACTCCAAAACCCCAGTGCATTTGTGTTTTCTTTTGTTTTCAATTGTTTTTTTCTTTTTTCTTTCTCTTTCTCTGTTTGGCCCTCCTTTTTGCCCTAAGTGTGAGGAGGGCCCTGTCTGTGTTCATCCTTTTGTGTATTCCGTTGTGTCTCTCTTTCTTTTTCTACCTCTATTTGCTTGAGGGCAAGCAAAGATGCAAGTGTAAGGAGGGGTATACGCATTGCATGTCTGCTAAATCTGTTATTTTTCTATCCTTCCCTTGAAGTTTTTTTTCCAAATAAGTGAATCAAAATACTTCTATGCATAATCAGTACTAACTTGGAAATTGTTAGATGAAATTTGGGATGAAAAATTGGCATTAATCGAGTTGTTTTAACCCTTACTTAAAGTCAGGTTTGACCCTACAGTAGAGCAGCCACTACTTATTCTTTTTTAGAGCTTTGTTTGTCACAACATTGCAATATAACTGGATCATAGGCAATGCATGATAGAAGGCACTAGGATGCACCCCTTTTGGCCTGAATTTCAAATCCTAACCTTGAAATAATTCCCTAGTGAACCAATTTGAAGCTTATATCCTTTTTCTTGACTCAGTCAGTTAAACTTAGTCGAAGCCTCAAATTTGGACTTTTCTCTTGGCCCTATGTGCATCTCTTATGTTGTGGTAATTGATTGACAGTTAAGAACAGAAAAAATGTTCAGCCTTTGTTTGTGCAAGAAGTGAATATTCTGAATTGTAGCTGAGTAGCAATGGAAAGGTCTTGTCTGCAAAAAGAAAAAAAAAGAAAAAAAAAGAAGATATGTGGATTGAATATAAAGGCCCCTGTATGAAGCTGATCTGAAGATTCTTATATGCATAGTGATGCCTTGTTTGAACAAGTTGCCCTCATTCTCTGCTGGAGCTAACGGTTTGTCAAGAATATTACCCAACACAAGGTTGCACAACACTTAAAGTGATAAATGGAACTTAGGACTCCTTTAGATCCCACCTGAGCATCAGCATATATCTCCCTTAGCCCCATTACAACCTTGAAGAAAGACCTTCTTGACTTGCTAGTTGATCCTTTAATATCGTGATTGCGTGAGTATTTTTTGTTAATGAGTGGCTTATCTGGAGTAGTGTAGGGGAGTGCAGAGTGAATCCGGTGCGCAAATCTTGATTCATGCCTACTTTGATCAAATTGATGATATTGTTCCATATATTGAAATTTTCAATTTGTTGCTTGAGGTTGAGATGAACTTAGTTGAATGACCACTCTGTTTGGATAGGGAACTTGTCTATGCAGCATGTGGAACTTACTTGCTTTTGTCCCAACTCAACTCTTGATCGTGTTTGCTCCTCTTGTTTCTTTTTATGCTTTTTCTTTGCGTTTTTTTAGTTCCCTTTGTTCTTGAGTTTGTCGAGTTCATCGTGTGTCATCTGGGGGATTGGATGGTCAAGTAGCAACTTGGTTCTATTTTTCTCATTCCATAATTGAGGGCAAGCATGACTCAAGTGTGAGGATCTTGATAAGTATGTTGCTACTTGTATTCTTCACTGGGTTTTGTGCAGTTAAATGGCTGGATTTGTGCATTTTATGTGCCCTCTCATGGACGAATGGAGATAAAATCAAAACAATGCAAGTCGAGAAATTTGAAGGCTTTTGAAGGAGGTGGAGAATGTTTCAGGAGGAAGCACCATGACGAGAAGTTTCAGATACCGTTTTGCCAAGAAAGATTTCAGTTCTGAAGATTTAAAAAATGGATGATCCTTGTTCGAGGGACGCTACGACTTTGTTGGTATTCTAATTTGGATTAAGCCCGGTGAGGCCTTTGCAGAGGCGATGGAGCAAGATCATTTTGTGTTTGCGATTGGAGTTTTGGTCGATGTAAAGATTTGTTATGTTGGGATTGGAGTTTTGGTCGATGTGAAGATTTGTTATGTTGGATTAGATATTGAAATTTTCACCACGGTGGAGATTGTTATTATGTGGCTCAAATCCTAATACTTAAAGGAAATTGAGTCTTATCCCACATCGGATAATTAATAAAGTTTATCATTAATTTAAACTATAAATAGATAGGTTCTTTAATTGATTTAAGTGTGCTTCTACGCATCATAGCCCACATGTTATGAGATTAGTTAGTTGGATTAATTGACTATGTTTTTTGTGGGTAGTGCTTTTGGGTCTAGGACCATATTCCGGAGGCCCAATTTGTATTATTCTCTTTATTAGTGGATTATTTCTCTGTCGCCCGTGGATGTAGGTCGATTGATCGAACCACGTTAAATTCTTTGTGCCTATTAACCTATTTCTTTTTCTCTTTATGTTATTCTTTGTTATTGTCTCTGTTGGGTTCCAAAAACCCGTTCGTCACATTTTGGAGGGTCCGAAGATCCTAACATGTTCATACAAAAGATCAGTCAGTTGAGGTAAGTAGATCAAACCACCCGTTAATTTAATGGGAAGTTCTGCGGTATCAATTATGATTCATCTTGGTGCATGGCAAGAATGTGAAGCAGAGTTCTTGGTTATCTATATCGAAAGATTCAGTAGTGTGCCGAATATGCCGGAGTTCTGGCCGGGATATGGGTCGGAAGTATTTTCCGGCAAAGCGCTGCTTGTCATGGAGAATGCAGATGCTGCTGAGTTGATTAAAGGGAAAAGTGTAGTGGTTGTCGGCTCAGCGAAATCAGCAATCGATGTAGCGTTTGAATGCGCCAATGCAAATGGTAAAGTTTGATTTAATTTTGTTCTGCTACTTGTATAGTTCTTTACTGAATTTAGTGGTTAATTAAATGAGCAGGAAAAGAGAATCCTTGCACAGTGATCCAACGAACAGTTCATTATATGCTTCCTCACGACGTGTAGCCGTGGGGTCTGAAATCACTCACTTCACTGAGCTCATGGTTCATAAGCCCACCCAAGGCTTCTTTTTCGGCGTCGCTGCCACCTTGCTCACGCCGCTGGTAATTTAGATCTCTATGCAATTGTATATTTACTTGTATTTAACTGTTTGCTATGTATACTTTTGATAAATATGTTTATACTTGTATTCTTCACCGGGTTTTGTGCAATTAAATGGCTGGATTTCTGCATTTTCTGTGCCGTATCATGGACGAATGGAGGTAAAATCAAAACAATGCAAGTCGAGAAAGAAGATTGCGGATGTAGAAGCGAAATGATGAAGTATGGAGAGTTGGACCACTTTTGAAGATTTAATTGTTATTGAGCTCCACCTTGAAATCTTTTAAGAATATTATGTTAGGCCCAATTATTTGTTATAACCCAACTTGTAACTCTCTCCACATATTTTTTACCCTAGGTATAAATAGAATAGTGTGGAGAGAGGAGAGACAACTTTTGACCCACTTAGTTTTTTAAGCTCTTTTCTTCGATTTTGTTGCTCTCGGCTGCTACAGCAAAGGGAAGAAGACTTGTGTTTTGTAATTATTAAGTTAGCTACAATATTGAAGATGTTGACTTCAACTTGCAATTAATGGTGGTACAAGCTTTATTTTCCAATTCTTCTTGCTTATGTGTCCTTATTTTCAAGTATTAATGCTAGTTGTTAAGATTTCAATTATGTCTTCTTTACTAAGCACTCTTGTCTTTTATGATTTAAGCATGTGTAGCTAATCATCTTGATTCGACGAGGCAATGAAGTTCTAGCACTCGATTCCCCCTTGAGACCTAATGGTGCTTAAATTCTTCTTCTTAAGTTTTGGCTAATTTCGGGTTATAATTGGATAATCGATTGTTTTAGGATTGATCACCCTAAGATAGTAAATTATTTAATTTAATGGAAATTGGTATTTGGTTAATTTGCTTGCATGTTCATCATGGGTAAATAGCTAAATTGGTGACCTTGAGTTTAATGCTTCTTAATATTAATCTAGAAATTGCTCAACATGTTAGATTATGTTAAGGAAGATGAAATGGGTTCTATGCTTAACATGGTTGTTTCTACCTAGATGGTAAGGTTAGGGATATAATCATGCTCAACATGTTATTCTAACTAATTAGTTTAAGGGGTTGAATAAATTCTTGAGTCAAGGATTGGGGGTAGTGGTTAGTTCGGGATTGCCCAGTCAGGTCCCTTCTCTCTTATCACATTTCTTCGTATTTAATTCTTTTTTTTTTGCCTAGTTATAATCAAACTCAAACTTGAAGCGTGGTGGCTACACCAAAATCGGATTATTAGGAGATATATGATAATTCTCTCGTTCCCTGTGGATTCGACCCTACTTATCATTGTGCTAATCCTTATTTTAGCTTGTGTTACAAGACTAATCATTTGGTGAGAATATGAAACGACGCTCACCAACTTTAGAGATGGATGACCAACATGCCAATGGAAAGCTACGTTAAATGGCGACTTCCATTGAAAAGACATGGTATGGTTCCTGGGGCGGATTTAGTAGTTAGCTGAGTTGGGCAATGCAGATTTTATGATTAATTCATTCATTACTAGAAGAAATCAATAGTGTTGTTCTTGGTCTTGTGGTAAAGTCCCACTTAATTTTGTTTGAATTACAAGTTCGATTCTCATCAAGCAAATATTCTCCTCATTTCTTATATACTAGCTTTTGATCTTATTTTTCTCATTTCTTTATTCCTTACTATTTTTCCTTTTCACACATCTCTAATATCTTACATTATTTTCTTATCCCTCTGTAATTTTAGAACATTTAGTTTTGATTTCTGTTATGTTATCTTATTCATTCTTTTGTTTATATTTTCTTCCCTTATTCTTTTTGTGTATTCGTGATTTTCTTTTTAATTTGTAAGAAGTAGCACATAAACAATGAATATGTATAAAAATTATTATTATTAAATGGGGTACTTTTCTTTTTTTTTCATCTTATTCCTTACCACATCCCTATTGTTTTTTATTTTTATTATTATTAAATCAATCCCAACGAAAATTGAATGCTAAATCAACTTTAGATCAATCAGTTATGCAAAAGTCGAAATATCAACCACACTACATGTTGCAGGTAATGAATTTGTATAAAAAATAATGTGTCGAAATTTTTTTCCATCCCACCCACTATCGAATCCTGGATCCGCCACTGTATGGTTCTCAAAGAAAGCTTCAACGAAGAAGCCTCCACTTGCCAGTTTTTCTTCCTCCAGCCAAACTTGTATGACAGAGTCGAAGATGGGAGCATAATTCTGAAGAAATCAGAATCTCGCCTTCTGCAAACAAGGCTTCATCATCGATGGAGAAGATGAGCCCTTGAAAGCAGATATAAAGGCGAAGAGAAGCTCAAGAACATCTTCTTATCTCCAACGTTCCAAAAACACATTGCAGGATCTCCCTCCTCCATTATCCCTCTCTACAGGTAGATGATCCATCCCAGGATCCCGCAGATGGCGGTGATTGGCTACTCAGAGTCGCTCTCGAATATTTTCACATTCGAAATGAGGTGCAAATGGCTGGCGCAATTCTTGGATGAGGGCTTCCATCTGCCGAATTTGAGGGCGATGGAGAAGGAAATCACGGCGTGGGATGAGTATATCAAGAGATACGCCGGCAACACAGAGTTTCGAGGGTCGTGCATCGGCGGTGTTCCGATCTGGTACAATGATCAAATATGCAGAGACATTGGATGTAATACGAGGAGGAAGAAGGGCTTTTTCTCCGACTTGTTTCAGCATTATGCTCCAGCAGATCCTACCGCGGTTTATAATTAACTCCGATTTTCATTTTTCGGTTTTCAATTATCATGTGTCTAATTTGATTGGACTTAATTTGCTTGACTTTTTTTTTTCTTATTGTCTTTATTTACAATAAACAGTTTGGGATCTTGTAGTGTTATTTTTTTTCTATGTAGGACACGTCTGACAATTATCCGACTGAATTCGAAATTTTTCAATACTAAATAAGTAATAACTAATAACCAGACATCCTGTAGTGAATTCATTGCTATTATAGTGTATCAAAGTTCGTTATCAAACACTTGGTCTAATTTTAAAACATCGTGTAGTCTATGCGAAATAAAATAAATATAACCCAAAGTACAACATTTCCTATTCATCGATATGTGACTGCCTGTATACAGTTAGATACAAAATTATTTATTTTTGAAACAGGAATTAAAGTAGTAGATCTTTTAGCACCTTATCGCCGCGGTGGAAAAATCGGACTATTTGGGGGAGCTGGGGTTGGTAAAACGGTACTCATTATGGAATTGATTAACAATATTGCCAAAGCCCATGGGGGCGTATCCATATTTGGCGGAGTGGGTGAACGTACTCGTGAAGGAAATGATCTTTACATGAGGCAAATCCCTTATGATACACTTATGGGGGCGTATCCACATATGGCGGAGTAGTAGATCCGACTCGGTTATTGATAGAGTGAATAGATCTGCCATTTCTTGAAATCTCTCTTTTGATTCAAAATCGTGGTGTAACATGTATCCTCCGCCCGAGGATTGTCATTCTATTGCGGTCATTTTATACGTATATGGTTACAATTATATACGCTCCCAATGTGCCTATGATGTAGCACCTGGTGGGCTGTTGAGGCCAGGGATGAATCGAAAAGGAAATCTTTATTGGTTCTACCCCCTATTTTTTCTGAAGAGAATGAATCTTTTTCTCGAATGATCAGAAAAAATGGGTCTGGATCTCTTGCTAACCCAATAACAAAAGTTTCGTAAATATTACAATGCCATTTTTGTCTAAATTGCGAAGTAAATGGGCTTCTAAATGCGGTATTTCGTTAGTGATCCTTTCAGGGACTTGGCTTGTCACATGAGCCTGAGTCTCATATTTCCGTTCTTTGGCCTAATTATCGATTAGAAGATTTAGCTTGTATGAATCGTTATTGGTTTGATACTAATAATGAGATTCGTTTTGCTATGTTAAGACATCTCCTAAAAAAATAAAATAGATCATATAATGAATTAATGAATTCACAAAAACTCTGTGAATAGAAACGAAAAAAAGATATATCGAAGTAGTTCTGATGATTCAATAATATTCTTACTTAAATTCGAAGTTCTTAGTTACTTCGACTGGGGTTGTGGGTTTTTTTCTACCAATTGGGGCTCGCCCTTCACCACCCCCATGGGGATGGTCAATAGGGTTCATAACTACTCCTCTTACTACAGGACGCTTACCTAGCCAACGCTTGGATTCGGCTTTACCCATCGTTTGTTAATGAAATTCGAGCAGACCCAGATATTTTCTGTTCTGGGGTTTACATAGACTCATATGTTTTGTTATAATATCTCTCCCCTCAAAAGCATGTTTTTTTTTACCGACGCACAAAGAAAATATTTTGTTGCGAACAAACTTCTTATTTTGTGCCGAAACAATTTATAAATCACAGACTAAAACAGGTGAAATCAAAGGACATTACTTGAATGCTACTGCGGGTACATGCGAAGAAATGATCCTTTTTCGCCCGACTCTTTGGTCTTAAGGACGCTGGTTTTAAGAATGAGTGATTGCCCTTCTCCGACCCTTATTGCCCATTTTAAGGAATAGAAAGATATTGTGAACCTTCGGGTACTGTTTTATTCAATGTTCGTTCAATTACTCTTTTACCCGCAAATGCAATGTAGGAATTTGGTTCGGCAATAATAAATTGAAGGATGATATAAAATCGGTCTATTTCCGGCATCATATCCATAGTTAGCGCGTTCATCATAGTTAGCAGTTCCCGCTCCATATCAATTCGTCTCAGCGTGACTTTCACTTTCTAGAGCTGGTCTAAGCAATAGGCACAATATAAGGTTTATGGTGGAAAAATATGGGTCCGGCTCTTTCCAGATAAACCAGTTACAGTGAAACCTAATCGTTGTTTTATACGATGTATATGTAGAAAACCTTTTTTGAATATTTCCCCTTTACCCATCCAATTTCTAAAAATTATTTTATGTACATTTATAAGAATAACAGGAATTTATTCAAATTTTCTTCGAATAAAACGAGTGGTGAAAATAACTTTGGGCCAAAATGACTAATACTAAAACTAATCTTACCATAAGCGAGTGGACATAACTCTTGGCCTCTTTGTCCATTCTTTTCTTTTTGCAATTTTAATGAGACTAGAATCGACCCACTGTTGAGAGAGACATGTTGGATTGCATGTGGTGCAACTTTGGAATATAGAGAGAAGATATTGGAAAACCGTCAAGAACCATTCAGCCATTTGTCGTCAAATTTTTGTTAACTATAGGACGGAGACACTATGAAAAGAGATTAAGATATGATTAGGTAGTTATCCTGTCTTAATCGTCATTAAATGATCGCTTATAAAACAAAATGGACTTTTTCTCCGCAAGGCGATAATGCTCCGCTATTCGGTGCATGCGGTCTACCATACAGAAGAGTCAAGACTAGACTCCCTAATGGAATGTTTAACCGATCCATTCTGGATCGACCGAATTGGTACGGAAGTTGTAACATGGGAAAACCACGGAAAACACGACTATTTGAATAACCCCGTGACCCAGCACTTGTCTCCAAGATACAAGGGCTTCTCAATTACGAGTAGTTGCACTACTTCTCGTAATTCCGGCGAACTACTTGATATTTTGGGACTAAGGAGATACTAATGAATCTATATGAATGTAGTGAAATAAGAGAGATTAAGAAGAGATGGAAGAAGAATGTATTAGGATGGTTGTGTTGTTTCTTTTTGGCACAAAGATGTCTAATTTATAGACTACCACACAACTATTCGTAATGGACACAACTCTTCGCAATAAGATGAATTGTGAATGGTCGCATTTGTTCAACTTCCCAGTGAGTACCTCTTGGCATGAACCAACACATCCCTTCATTAATATATTTATGAATCAACACATTCGTTCATCATTTAATTTATGAATCAATCGTGTCCATTCCATGAAATCTTACATCTTGAAATCATGAAACAATGTGTTCATTCCATGAAAACAACGTGTCCATTCATCTAGGAACCAACGCATCCTCTTAATTCTTCCCATTAATTTCATGAACTAATGTATCCTTTAAATTAAGTATATGTTAATTAATTTAATAATCTAATTTCCAGTTAAATTCTAACAATCCCCCACATGGAATTTAGATTATTAAATCCAAAAGCAAAATGTTATGCAAACCAAAGTCCCAGTGACCTATTATTGCATCAGGATAGGTAGTTGTTAGCTTTGAACCTTCCTTAGTATAATGTTTTTGGGTTTACTCGCTGCTCGGTGAACGCGATGTCTTGAACTGATCAACTTTCGTGTAAACCAAGACAATAATATATACACAATCATAGATACAATATCTTTCGTTCTCACGTTGTGTCCATTTTGGCCTTGGACCATATTTTGGATTCATAAGTGTTTTTCAGTTTGAAGCGGCCACACTTCTGTGATCTCCTATAAAGAATCATTAAAAGCTTATAGGCTTACCCTTTACCACGAGCTATAGGTTTGCACTTGATGCAGCTTCGAGAATGGATTGTTAGTTATGTTTTCAAGTTCATAACTTGAACATTCTTAACTTAGTTGTCTCTTTGAACCATGTTCATGGGATCTCCAATCATCATGGTAGAGTTACCATTAAGAGTGTTTTTTTAGTGTGGATTCCCCTTAGTGCATTGTACAATTGATCACGATTAATACCTTTAGTAAATGAATCTGCAATATTGTCCTTTGACTTCACATAGTCAATACATATTATTCAACTAGTGATCAATTGTCTAACAGTATTGTGTCTTCGACGAATACGTCGAGACTTACTATTATACATACTACTTTGTGCTCTCCCTATTGCAGACATATTATCACAACGTATCAAGACGGAAGGCACGGGTTTTTCCCAACAAGGAATATCCTCTAAGAAGTTTCGTAGTCATTCGACTTCTTCTTTTAATAGAACTTGCGTTTCTTCGGGTTAGTGCTAGTGCTGCACTCGGCTAGATTAGCCATTGCCTCCATAGATGGCTTGTTAGTCTTTCGATCAGCTTTGCGGTTGTCCTCTTCATTTCTGAGATGGACTATTAGATCTTCGAGACTCATCTCTTTGTGTTTGTGCTTTAGATAGTTCTTGAATCTTTTCCACATTAGCGGGAACTTCTCGATCACAGTTGCAACTTGAAAAGATTCAGAAAGATATTGTATCTATGATTGTATGATCAATTGAATCTCTTGCACTTGTTCGACGACAGTTTTGGTATCCACCATCTTGTAGTCTAAGAATCGTCCAACAACGAACTTCTTTAGACCGGCATCTTCGGTCTTGTATTTTATCTCCAAAGAATCCAACAATTCTTTCGACGTCTTTGCAGTCGAGTAGACACTATAGAGAGTGTCGTCAAGTGCATTTTTGTTCATCGGTTTAATTTTCCCCCACAATTGGAGGTGTCTATTTCAAGAATCGAGACAAAGTCAAAGTATTTAAATAAATACTCCCTCCGTCCCGTTATTTGTGGCTCAATTGGTTTCGGCACGGGAATTAAGAGAGTAGATGATAAAGTATGAGAGAGAGAGTAGATGATAAAGTATGAGAGAGAAGATGAGTAAGATAATGAGAGAGTATGAGAGAAAGATGATAAAGTAGGAGAGAGAATGTAATAAAGTAGGAGAGAGAAGATGATAGAAGAGGAGTAATTTTTTACCAAATTAGGAAAGTGGACACAAATAATGGGACACCCCTTTTGGGAAAGTGAGCCACAAATAGCGGGATGGAGGGAGTAATATTTTAGATTGGCAATGCTTAAATTCAGAACCTGAGAACTTTGCCGGCTTTTCTGCATGAACAGTGGCGCTTGGAATTTGGTTGTTTGTTGCCATTGTAAAGCTAGGCGGCACGTTGCTACTACTTGTCATCACTTGGACAGGGGGATCGGTACATCACTGCTACTAGTCATCATTTCTTCAACACACATTATCGCCTTGCGATTGTTATTATAGGGTGTGTCAAAATGACGATTACAACGATAGCCGAGGCAAGAGTTGGACTCTTTCTCTACAAGACGATAATGCTCCGCTACTCGGTGCATGCGGTCTATAGCACTTGTCTCCAAGATACAAAGGTTTCTCAATTACGAGTAGTTGTACTACTTCTCGTAATTCCGGTGAACTACTTGATATTTTGGGACTAAGGAGATACTAATGAATCTATATGAATGTAGTGAAATAAGAGGGGTAAAGAAGAGATGGAAGAAGAATGTATTTGGATGGTCGTGTTCTTTCTTTTTGGCACAAAGATGTCTAATTTATAGACTACCACACAACTATTCGTAATGGACACAACTCTTCGCAATAAGATGAATTGTGAATGGTCGCATTTGTTCAACTTTCAAGTGAGTACCGCTTGGTATGAACCAACACATCCCTTCATTAATATATTTATGAATCAACACATTCGTTCATCATTTAATTTATGAATCAATCGTGTCCATTCCATGAAATCTTATATCTTGAAATCATGAAACAATGTGTTCATTCCATGAAGCAACGTGTCCATTCATCTAGGAACCAACGCGTCCTTTTAATTCTTCCCATTAATTTCATGAACTAATGTATCCTTTAAATTAAGTATATGTTAATTAATTTAATAATCTAATTTCCAGTTAAATTCTAACATTGCTCGGGCATGGAGCTGGCTGCAATAAGAAACATATAAGGTGGCACATTAAATTGTAATGGCAAATGTTTCAAGTGTAAGGTGGAGACATTTGGGCCTAAATATTCAACAATCTCCACCTTAGGCCCAAATGTGGTGTGTCATAGATTTGCCATGAAAGATACCCGAAAAAAAAAAGTGTCATCATCGCAAGGGACAACTTCTGCAACCAAACACAAAACCTACAAAGAACAACAGGAGAGGAAACAGAAGAGAGACAGACAGGGAGCACAGGAATAAACTGAAACACACAGTAACCGAAGAAAAGAAGACAGAGATACAAAACAAACAGGAAGTTTTCTAATCATCATCACACAGTTTATCCAGAATAAAGATTCAGTATCTTTAAGCAAGCATTTAGTTTCTCAGCACTCAAACACTTAGTTCCCATGTCAGCAGGGTTTAAGTCTGTATGAATTTTCTCTAACTTAACAACCCCTTTTTCAACTATGTCCCTAATGAAATGGAATCTAACATCAATATGTTTTTGTCCTATCATGAAACACAGGATTTTTGCATAGTTGAATAGGCGATTGCCCGTCACGAAAAAACAGCTTAAATCGGGACAAAGATAACCAATTTCAGAGAGTAGACCTTTTAACCAAATGGCTTCCTTCAAAGCCTCAGTAGCTGCCACATATTCAGACTCAGTGGTAGACAAAGCCACTATAGACTGAAGTTGTGACTTCCAACTAATGCAGGACCCACACAAAGTAAACACATAGGAGGTAGTAGAGTAGATTACACTTAGAAAATTTTAGACCAACATGCATAGTGGGTTTCAGGTATCTAAGCAACCATTTAAGAGCATTCCAATGATCCATACCTGGATTAGAAATGTACCTGCTCAAGCAGCTAACAGCATAGGCAATATCAGGTCTAGTACTAATCATCAAATACATCACAGACCCAATGGCATTGGAATAAGGAACCTTTTTCATGGCATTAATGTCAGAGGCAGACTTAGGTGATTGATCTTTACACAAAACAAGATGAGAGGCAAGTGGTACATTCACAGACTTAGCAGAAGTCATAGAAAATTTACTCAAAATTTTTTCAACATATGAAATCTGATTGAGCACAAGAGTACAATTCTTCCTATCCATTTCAATGTTCATGCCTAAGATTCTCTTAGCATCACCTAAATCTTTCATTTCAAAGTTATCACATAAACACTTTTGACATGCTTGATTGTTTTCAGACAAGGACCAGATATGAGCATGTCATCAACATACAGAAGCAGAAAAATAGGAACAAAGGGAGACTCCTTAAATAGAGGCAGTGATCAAAAGCACTTCTTTTAAAATTCAGAGACTGCATACATTGATCAAACTTAATGTTCCACTGTCTAGGGGATTGTTTCAAACCATATAGAGCCTTTTTAAGGAGACAAACATGGTTTTCTTTACCTGTAGCAACAAAACCCTCAGGCTGCTTCATATATATAGTCTTATCAAGATCACCATGTAAAAAAGCAGTAGTGACATCCATTTGTTTTAACTCCCAGTTAAAATGAGCAACAAGAGCAAGCATAATTCTTACAGTGGTGAATTTTACTACAGGAGCAAAGATTTCAGTGTAATCTACCCCCTCCTTTTGAGTAAATACCTTAGCTACTAGTCTTGTTTTATACCTAACAGATTTGACTTCTTGTTTGACCTTAAATAACCACTTACAGTCCACTACAGAACAGTTTTCAGGTTTAGGTACAAGAGTCCAGGTTTGGTTTGCATGCAGAGAGTTCATCTCAGACTTCATAGCACTTAACCACTGATCAGCATTTACAGATTTAATGGTATTAGAATACCAGGTAGGTTCAGAATCCAAGGAATCATACACACTGCAGGCATACATAGACATCACATAATCATCAAATTTTTGTGGAGGTCTGGAAGTCCTCTTAGATCTGTCCCTAACAAGTTCATAATCAGAGATGGAAGGATCACAATCAGACATATTATTTCCATTTAACAGATCAGCATCCACATCAGTTTCAGGATCACAATCCTGTTCAGAATCATTATCGAATCGAACACGTAAATCACGGCGGACTCGCATTCACGTAATCAGGTACGCACGAGCACCGAGGCTCCACCTTAAACTCATCACAGGGGACAGTTTCATTCATAGAGGAAGGGGGAGAGGGTAAACAGGGAAAGTCAAGTTCATTAAAAACAACATCTCTACTGATGATAATTTTAAAGCCAGGTTGACTTTTGTCCCACAGCCTATACCCTTTAATCCCCTCAGGATACCCAAGAAAAACACATTTCTTACCTCTAGGATCAAGTTTATCACCTTTCTGATGCGAGAAGGCAAAGACACGACCAACACACGAAGGTTTGATAGATCAAGGGGCTTTCCAGAATACACACACTCAGGACTCTTACCATTTAGATGTGAGGAAGGCAGTCTGTTAATCAAATATGTAGCAGCAAGAGCAGTAATACCCCAGAAAGTCTTAGATAGACCTGCAGACCCTAACATACATCTCACTTTATCTAGAATGGTTCTTGTTCGGTTATGAGGCAGTAGATGATACTCAGCAGTTAGTGGGTTAAAATAATATTGGGGGAAATCGTAGTAGTACTATGGAATTGAAGATCCCAAAACCCAGCTGATATCAGTAGTGTAGTGTCTTGATAGGATTAACTAATGTATAGGCTAGACTGTTTTTGTTTTGTTTATCCTTGTGTCTATGTCCTATACGAGGTAAAATGTTGGATTGATAATCTGTCGAAGTTACTTTCCAGAACCCCACGTCATCAGTGTAAGAGCTCGCATTCTTGAGTCATCACCGATCTTTGCCTCGGAGAAGACAACTCATCAACCGACGTACATCGGCGGAAGAACTCTATGCAAGCTCGCACCTTCGCAGTCATCGGTGACCACACTCAAGAGAATATCTCTTGTCAACCGACTCGACGAAGAAGACAGATCGCTTTCAAGTCTACTCGTATCCGACAGAAACGACCCAGCTGTTAAAGTCTTTTTGAAAGTCAGCAGAAGACCATACGAGGATTAGGGAGAGTCAACTCCGATGTCTGACACAATCTCACCTACCACAAACCTCGACCAATGAGAAGCCGTCAACGCGATATCCGCTCCGACCAACTAAAGTTGCTCTCATGTACGTATCAACAACTCTGCGCAACAATTCGAATTTATGGCCGTTTTCTTTGGAAGGTTGTGACACGTGGCATCGTCGTCTCCAACGGACATATGCCTGTTTCACGACTATAAATAGAGAAGAAAATCTGAGCTCCACGCACGGGATATTAAGGGAAAAAGCTCAAGCTTTCAAACAACTCTAGCGTATTCAAGATCAATCCAGCGAAGAACTTGCTTAATAGAATATCATTAGTTCTTCTCTCTAGAGTTCTTTAGATCCCTCTTCTCTACCTAAGCTCATTGCCAAATCTATAGCTTAGAAATTCGAAGGAGTTCATATTTAGTGATTGTTCTTATTGTAAGAACTCCTTCCTAGTTGGAGATTATCCCCTCCCCTTCAAACCTCGGTTTGATTTGTAAAGTCGCTAAGGACTATAACTTAGAAGGGTCTGTCCAGTGCACAGATTCCTTGTTGAGGCTTGCTCAGATAAATCAAAAAGACCTCCTGTTCAGCAGGACCGTGGACGTAGGATCTTGCGTATCCAAACCACGTTAAAAATTGCTTGTGTTATTTACTGTTTTATTGCATCGCATACAAACTGATTACAAAATCACTGATTACAAAATCATATCCTTACATAAAACGTATTCTTAAAAACGCACTAGCCAAAACTACTTGTGAAAATCACGTTTTCAAACTGAGACGAATCTCCGAGCCCCACACTATTCCGCACTAAGGTTTTCGATTGAGTCTCAACGACTGACAAAGTCGTAGGAGAGCTCGATGGTTAACTCACTCGACCCGAGATCGAAGGTTCTTACTTGGCACCGTTCATCGGGCCGCACCAAACAATGTCTCATGCCCTTCGGTTTGAGAAAAAGAGCAGTACTCAGGTCTATTCACCCCCCCCCCCTCTACACCTGACTCTCGTCTCCGGACCAACAATTGGTATCAGAGCAACGGTGTTCTTCTGATCATCGGTTCTGTAACTACTGGTCTTCTCCAACAGATCCTGAAAACGTTTTTCACTGCACAAGCATCTCTTCATAACATCCTTATACTCTTACTTACAATGACTGATATGTCAGGTATTAGGATGGTACCGATGTTCTCTATAGAGACCTATATGGTATGGCGTGTGAGAATGGAGGCACACCTCACGTTGCTGCATGACAGCATGACGGATGTACTTGAGACAAGACCCATCATTCCCATGATAGACAGCGTACAATTTGCTATTGTGAGAGGTGTAGGGACACAGACTGGTGCCAAGGTCGCAAAAGAAAAATCTGCCTTCACGACTAAAGAGAAAAAGTTGCACAACCTCGACCGAGTTGCGTGTAATGATATTCTGACTACGTTCATCGATTCACACCCCGGGAGGGCGCAAAACTGCAAGACGGCTAAAGAACTTTGGGACGCCCTGGCTGTACTGAGCCAAGGAACCCCGCAGATCAAAGAGAATAAGCTCGAATTAGAGCTACAAAAGTTCGATGCTTTTGCCATGGAGCCCAATGAGACCATTGACGAGCTAAGCGTCAGATTTACGAATCAGGTCAACATGATCAACGGGCTGAGGAGGACGTTCACCAACAAAGAGATGAACACAAAGATTCTGAGAGCACTACCTCGACTGAAGTGGCTTCCCTTTGCTACTTATTTAAGACGCTCAGATCTTAATGCTCTAACTCCTGATGTTATCTTTTCAGAACTAAAAACAGAGGAATTTGATCACATCCTACCCTAACGATGTTCAAGCGCTCCAATGACACACGTATTGATCATGCTTTTAAAGCAACAATCAGAAAACCGGAGTCAAACTCATTTCTTCCAAAGGCGGCAAGTGGCCACAATAGAAGCAAAGTCCTCTCGAGACTTCGTGCCCCGACCAACTAGCACCGATGGTTCTCAAATATCAAAGAGAAAAAGAGAGAGTCGAAAGTCGAAGAAATACAACGAGATTCTCCCTCGGGTAAGAAAGATTATCGAAATAGGGAAGAATCTAAATCTACTACGATTGCGGAGAACACGTAACCCGCCGCTAGTCCATCAAATGGCTCACCTGGAAAGAGCAAAGAAATCAACTGTGTGCTACAACCGCAAGAAAGAGGGACATTATCAGTACGACTATCCCGAACTCTCATTGCTCAAAGAGCGTAACGGCAGCCGCACCTGAAAAATTTGCCCAAAGGAGGCAGGCCTACATAGCCGGAGAGATATCCGATGACTCAATCGAGGAAGATACATTCATGTATTCTTCCGAGGACGAAGCCGCATTTGTCGCAGCTTGAGATCGGAGAGACGCATCCCAAGAAACCGCGAATCGTCCGATGGCCTGAGAAGAGGCTGAGGTAAATTCTAAACTTACTCAGTCACAGATGAACCTCTAGATGTGGTCCAAGCCTATGATGATAGATGTGGTCCAAGCCTATGATGATCTACTAGAGGAGCAGATTCAGCGAGCAGAATTCAAGCAGAACCATTCGGGAATTGGAGCAGTAAAGGCCGAGAATCGAGACTTTCTTCTAATTGTCGGTCTCTACCGATTCGAGAGTCTAGTTGCGAGACTCAAGGAAGAGATTAAATCTCTTATGACTAAGTCTCAGCTCCAAGAAACTCAGATATCAGTTCTGAACAAGGACAATTCTGAGAAAGATACTGAGATAGCCCGACTCGATCGAAGCTCGCATAAGTTGAAAAGGATTATGAGTTACTTCGAAGAAGTGATGAAGTCTGGCGAGGACTGATGACTGAACAGTACCTAGGAGCTAAGGAGAAGTTGGAAAGCATGCCTAGAGCTCAAAGGCCAATAGCCATGAAAGAAGGACTTGGCTACACTCATGAAGCTTCCACTTCAACATCTAAAAGCTCGAAATGTTTGGGCGATAGGTTCGTCGAGGAAAGGCTCGAGCTACCGACTCAACACCTCGGGCGAAGAATAAACGGAAGATGATTGCACCTCGCCCGAGCAATCGGGAACAACCGACCGGAGGTTCCAGGCCCGTGACACCACGATCAAACACGTGGGGAACCAAGAAGGTCGAGTGGGCGAACAAGATGCAAATGAACCACTATATGAACATCCAGCTCAATATGGTTCGTACTACTATGAGCCCAGGGTCAGGAGGAACACAAAGCCTCATAAGAAGAAAGCTCCTGAACCCAAAACCGTCAAAAAGTCAGTATCTCCAAGTCTTGTGGAGAAGAAAGCCGACAAGGTTCGAGAAGAAGAAGTCTCAGACTTCTAAGGTCCCTAGAACAGATCCGGGTTCCGAAATCACCCACTAACATATAAGGACCTAACCGAACCAAAGGGTACCTAAAAATGTTTCTGTTTTGCAGGTGCATAAGGACCCTTGGATAATAGACAGCGGCTGCTCGAGACACATGACATACCAGAAGAGCCTGCTGACCAGCTACGTAAAAGAAGATGGTCCTAGAATTGAGTTTGGTGACAACTCAAAAGGCTACACAAGGGGATATGGAAGGCTGAATATTGGGACAGCTTCAGTTCCAATAGTAACTTATGTTGAAGGACTTCAACATAATCTCCTTTCTGTCAGTCAAATCTGTGACAATCTGAATAGAGTTATCTTTGACGCTGGTTTCTGTGATGTTGTTGACAAATCTATAGGAAAACAGTGTTATCAGGCTCGCGGAGGAAGAATATCTATGTTGCAAACTGGAAAACCGCAGAACCTGAGGCTTGCTTGCTTGCACAGACAAAATCTAGTGACAAGGCAGGATGGTTATGGCACAAGAGACTCAACCACCTGAACTTCAAAACTATGAACAAGCTAGCCAAGAACTCTAAAGTCAGAGGACTGCCCAACGAATCGTTTATCAAAGACAGGAATTGTGAAGCGTGTTTGAAGGGAAAGCGGAACAAAAGAGTAGCAATCCACCTATTCCGTCACCTTCCACTGATGGAATCCTTCAACTCAGTGACACATGGACCTATTCGGGCCAGTCTCTCCAGTGACTATAAGAGGCAAGAAGTATGCCCTCGTCGTTATTGACGACTATTCACGATATACATAGGTCATCTTCATAGCCAACAAATCTGATGTCATGAGTGAGTTGCCCAAACTACCGAAAAAGCTCAAGGGTGGAAAAGGACATCAAGATTCAGAGAATTCGC
The DNA here is from genome assembly GCA_028984105.1 of Lavandula angustifolia. Taxonomy (NCBI): domain Eukaryota; kingdom Viridiplantae; phylum Streptophyta; class Magnoliopsida; order Lamiales; family Lamiaceae; genus Lavandula; species Lavandula angustifolia. Next base: position 23,592,936 of record CM054811.1, read on the forward strand.
TCAGATAGAGGAACAGAATTTCTCAACTCAGTAGTTAAGGAGTACTGCGAAAAGGAGGGAATTAAACACGAGACATCGCAGCTCGCACCCCTCGGCAGAACGGACTTGCCGAACGCAAAAAAACAGAACACTTAAAGAAGCAAAGACGAATGCTCCTAGCGGACTCCGGACTACCCTCTAAGTTCGGGGCGGATGCTACCGACACCGCCTGCTATACTCGGGACCGCTCACTGCTTACACAAAGAACACATGAAGACACCTTACGAACTATGGAAAGGGAGAATTCCTTCTATTTCTCATTTACATATCTTTGGTTGTCCTTGTTTTATCCACAATAATGGGAAAGATCAGTTGAAGGTCTTTGATAACAAATCTGATCAAGGAGTATTCTTAGGATACTCTCGAGTCAGTAAAGCCTTCAGAGTCTTTAACTATCGGACTCTTTGCGTGGAGGAAAGCCCTCATGTTGTATTTGACGAGTTTGTTACTGAGAACAGGAAATCTTCAAAGACAAATACTGAGGATGTCAACAGCAAGCTACAGGATCTCGCACTAAACGATAAAGCCGAAAAGATTTAGCATTGTTGGGATGATGAGTCAGACGATGAGGAAATACAGACTCAACCAACAGGCGATGTAGCTGACCTAGTTGATTCTACTGAACAGAATCAACAACAAGTAACAATGGTCGATGAGGAAGCCCCAGTGGTAACTGAGACCTCTACTGAGAATATAAACTCAGGGGGAACAACTACTGTTCCTGGGCTAAATGCCCCTGAACCTGGAAACTCAGTAGATCCTAACCTTCTTACCGAACTACTGCAATCACATAACAGTACAACTGAAGTGCCTAACACACCTACTGACTGTGCAGAAGTAGTATCAGAAGAAGAAGCCAGACTCAGACGTTCATGGCTCGACGCTCATTCTTCAGATCTTATTATTGGAGATCCATCAACAACTATCAGGACAAGATCTAGATTAAGTCAAGGAGAAAGCTCACTCTATTCTTATTTCTTGTCTACAGAAGAACCTCAGTCAATAGAGGATGCACTCAACGATGCTGACTGGATCATTGCCATGCAAGATGAGCTGAACCAGTTCGTTAGAAACGAAGTTTGGGAGCTTGTTGACGCACTCAGACATCAGCACGTGATTGGCACTAAGTGGGTCTTCAAGAACAAGCGTGATGAAAACAACGTCATTATCGAAAACAAAGCTAGACTAGTTGCCAAGGGATACTGTCAGCGTAAGGAATAGACTTTCATGAAACGCTTCGCTCCGGGGCCGCGATTGGAAGCCATTCGTCTGTTCCTAGCCTATGCAACGCATCAAAGATTCAAAGTATATCGATGGATGTAAAGTCTCTTTTCGAATGGCGTGCATCAAGGAAGAAGTCTACGTGGAACAACCGCCCAGCTTTCGCCAGGACATCAGTGTACGGACTTCGAAAGCTCAGATGGGTTAAAACAAGCACCCGTGGCTTGGTACGATACCCTATCGGACTTTCCGCTTCGTAAAGGTTTTCGAAAGGGGACAGAGATCGCACCCTATTCAAAGATAAAGTCGGGAGATGACATCGCATCGGTGCAAATCTACGTGGACGACATCATTTTCGGATGCAGAAATGTGACTATATGTCAACAATTCGAGAGAATGATGAAGGAGAAATTCGAGAAGTCTATGATGGGAGAGATGAACTATTTCCTTGGATTTCAAGTAAAACAATCACCTGAAGGAATCTTCATCAATCAAGCCAAGTACACTCGAGATCTCCCGAAAAGATTCGGCCGCGATTCAAGCAAGCCGGTCAAGATCCCCATGAATACTAATTTCAAAATTGATCTAGACAAAGAAGGAGCTTCTGTTAACACAACTAATTATAGAGCTATTATTGGCTCCTTATTATATTTAACAGCAAGCAGACCTGACATAACTTATGTTGTAGGTGTATGTGCAAGATTTCAGGCGAATCCCAAGCGAAGTCATCTGGACTCAAGAAAGAAGATTCTCGCGATATCCGAAGGGAACACCTAACGCGGGGTTATGGTATCCTGGCGACGACGATAATCTTATACTAACAGGTTATTCTGATGCTGATTATGCAGGATGCAAGATAGATCGAAAGTCAACTTCAGGAACATGTCAAGAACTAGGCAAAGAAGCCGATATCTTGGTTTTCAAAGAAATGAAGCATTCGGTGGCAACGCCCACTACCGAAGCCGAATATATGGCCGCTGGAAGTTGTCCGTGCCCGCATCCTTTGGCTTCGACAACAAGCTGCGAGATTATGGTATATCTCGTGATGAAGTGCCCATCTACCGTGACTCCATAAGTGCAATTGCCATAACTCGTAACCCAGCTTCTTCATACGAGATGCAAGCACGTGGATATTCGACACCACTTCATCGGAGACCATGTCGAGAAGAAGGACATCGAAATGGAGAAAATCCATACCGATAAGCAAAAGGCGTACATACCGACCAAGCCACTAGCCGAGAACAGATTCGAGAGAATTATCGGTTGAGCTAGGTCATCGGATCCTACCGAACCGTGTCGGTAGAGAACACAACAAATGGTATCGGCAGTAAACCAACAATTTGTATCGAGTGTAGGATCGCATAACAGTCAAAGACTCGATTTTGATTCATCGGGTGAATCGAACCGCATACGTAAGGGGGAACGTGGTCATCGCACTTCAACCATCCTCCTAAGTCTAAATGGTAACCAGCTGATCGTAAAAGTTCAGCTAAAGAGGTTTGCGTAGTTTTATGTACTTAACGTTATCAGAAGCATGCTAGCATTTAATATATCAGTCGATTGCACTCAGTAGCTAATGAGCATTTATTTCCCGCCATTAATCTTCTAAGGTTTAAGTCAGTAGGAAACCGTTTTCATTTAAAAGGCTTAGACTTTAATGCTGCCTGCAGCGCATTTAATGCATGTCTTATCAACTTACCTTACTGCGCATATTCCTACGTGGGTCTAGGTTAGAGGCGGCTTGTGTAATCATTCCTTTTATAACATCAAATCACAGCCTTCAATTTAAAAAACGAGATTAAGTTTCAGCCGTTAGATTAAAACCGCATGATATGCAAATCTTATAAAATCTCTCATTTATATCTCTAACTGCACTTTTCGCCATTTTCGAATTTCAAGAGCTTTCTTCGCATTCGCTCAAATTCCTCTTAAACCGCTTCCGCATTTCTCTCAAGCTCTCGTTATACGGTAATTTCTTGAATCCCGTTTTAAACTCTACTGACTTACTCTATTTTCAAGTGCTAACGAGTTTTTCGCAAATATTCATGGCGATTGTTCTGACCCCACCGCAAATCGACGAGATCATCAAGTCGCGCATCCAGTTTGAGCAGAACTTTCATCATCAAGCTCTGCATTAGGCGGAACTTCCATATCTTGAGCCCGTCTTCGTGGCTCTAGAAGTATCCGGACTCGAGCTCCTTGTCTCGAAGCACCCCAGAGCTTATCTGCCTCGACAAGTTGCGAAGTTTATTACAACCGGAGATCTATAGAGGACACAGGAGCGGGGGAATCCTATTTTTCATATATGAAGGAAGTGATCCCTCGATACATGGGAAGCCGATCATCACGTCATCAATCTCCGAGCCGCCGTGGAATTGACCTTTGATCTTCCGGCTCGTGGAGTCTCACCATTGGATATAAGGAGAAGGAGATCAACTCCTATGTTCGGAGGTTTCTCATGCAGAGACGACATTGTCTTCAAATCGGCCGCCGAAGAACCGATTGCTACTGTAATACCGCGGGCTAGCCTACATCATAACTCACATTCTTACGAGCTCAGTCGGTTCATTTGATCAGCTATCAAAGCCCCGTCTCCAGCTGATGATGATAATAGAAGACGGCATCCGAGTCAACTGGACTGATTTCTATGTGAATGAGCTTAAAGCTCAGGCACAGAAGTTCGCAGCCACACCCACTGGAGAAAGGAGACTAATTAGTGTGGGAAAGCTATTGTACGGGTCAAAGATGTCCGTAATAATCGAAGAATCAGTATCGGATCGCTTAGCCTTTGCTGATTCGCGTTATTTCGATAGCAAGCTCATAAAGTTCAAGACTAGAGCCGCTGCTGAGAAGTCAGTCGGCCGGGGGCCAGCCGCATAAAAGAGGAGTACTACTGATATGCCCCCTTGCGCCGACCCACCTAAGAGGAAAAGGCTCAGCAAGTCTGGAACATCTACAGCCCCAGCAAAGCCTACCTCTCCCCCACCGACTCAGGAGGAGTCAATCTTAGATGCGGACACAGGCATTGAGGGTGCCACTCTCAAAGACAAAGTCCAGCGCATCAGCTCTGAAGAGACTCAGTTAGACACAGCTGAACCGACTGAGGAGACATCCTCCGAGTGGACGACCATGCATTCGACTCGCCTCCGAGCCACCGGGTGAAGTCACCGCACGTATCCCGAAATTGCCGATCATGCGGATCCGGTCGATAGTGCTTATAAGGGCGAGGACTCGGGATGTTACCGAGGTTCCTCACTGGGACATACTTGAAGAGCCGATAAGGAATCGGTCGCCTCGTCCTCGCCGACGCAGGAGCAAAGCCTCGCAGACGTTATCGCGTTTGGGGAACCCGTCGACCTAGCCTCGTTCGAGGATCTCCGCACAGCCATGCTCTATCTTCTGAGCTTGAAATCCTCAAAACTTGTCAGCAGCCCTTCGTCGCCATCCCATCACGATGATGACAATGATGATGATGAGGATCAGGCGCCACCCAAGGAAGCAGAACTGGGAGGATCTGCTGAGGGCAACACTCCCAGCGAGAAGGGCAAATCACCACCACCGTCTACATCAGGTGATGCCTCGGTTGCCTTGAAGCCTAGTCGAGAGCAACAACTCGCAGTGTCTGAGCAGAGGCTCGGAACCAGCAGCTATCAGATAAAACATATCGGTTCCGTGACCTCAAAGTCCATCAACAAAGCCATCAGACGATAGGGAGACAAGAATCGTCTCCTTGCCAAGGACGTATATCTCAAATGGGCTCGCACACAAAACCCAAACCGAGAAAGTTGACGAGACTTGCGGGTGAGATGAAGAAGGTCTCCGAAGCTCCTACTTCTTCTATCAATATCCAGGAGATAATCGAGACCGCTCTCGCAACTCAGAAAGCGGATTTTGCCGCTCAGAGTCAGCAGCTCCTTCAATCTCAGCAGAAAATGTTCTCTGAGCAGCTGACTCAGAGCCTCACATCAGTTCAAACCGCAATGGACGAGCGTAACAAAGTGGCCTTCTCCAGCCTTCAAACGGCCCATAAAACAACAAAGCGGAGGCCCTCAAGCTCATTCGGAAGGAGATGACAAGATTCGCATGATGAGTCTCTCCTAAAACTAAGATAGGAGTCAAGAAGACAAATCAAACACATACGTGCCGACCAGGAGAAAGACCGGGAGCACTATTGCGACGCCGTCAAAGACTTCGAAACAACCGCCACCTCCATTAAGAATATATGTTACAATCTGGAGAAAGAGGTAATTGCCATCCGCACTCGCCTCTCCCTGGCTGATGATGCCAAAAAGGGGGAAGGAGTAGAGGAAGGACTAGATAAAGCTGAGGCGGAACAGGCTCAGGAGGAAGAAGGACTAGAGGTCCTAGTAATAACTAAGGGGGAAGGTTCAGCTGATCAAGCTGGAACCAGCTCTGTACCCACTCCCGAGATCATCCAAATCCCAACTGTCCAAACATCTACTGTGGTTGAGCTAGCTGCAGGATCCGGAGAAGGATCCTCGGCTCAACATATTGAGGAGGTCGTACAATTTGTCGACCAGGAGGACGAGCCACTGCCACCGCGAAGGCCGAGGAAGGAGATTACTACTGAAACAACTCCTCCATCTTCCCCGACTGCTTTGTTCAAATCCAAGGCAGAGCAGGAGGCATTCGATCAACGTGTTGCTCAGAAGCTTCAACATGAACTCAACTATGAGCAACAGATTGAGGAAGAAATTCAGAAGGCAAAGAAGCCCAGGAAGCTTACTGGCAAAATCACCAAAGGAAAAGCCAAACTCGCTCTCCCGAAGAACGAAGAGAAAAGCTCAGGAGGAGCTAGCTAAAGCTTCTACCACTGACACTCAGCCCTTAGCTCAAAGTACTGATATTCAAACACTTACTCCAGAGCAAGAGGCAGAAGACAGAGCCACCTGGGAGGCCACACTGAAAGGTCTGAATCTCCGGAGAGGAGACACTAGATCAGCAGCCCTCAGAGAAAAGAAGAGACTGGAAGATCTGGCCAAAATCATAGAGATGACTAACAAGATAGCCAGTGAACCAGTCATCGACTGGAAGAAACAAATTCCAAGGTCATCCAAGTACTACAGGAGAGGCGCTCCCAGAGCAACTTATCTGAAGAAAACCCCTTGCCCTCATGTAGACAAATGGGTACCGTTGGAGCTAAACGAGCAATGGGAGGAACTGAAGGAGGATTCTACCCATCTGAGATCCCAGCAGACCAACTGTTTGATGAATTCATTCATCAGTATAATGCCAGGCTCAGAGCTCAACTTCTTCTGATCCTAGAATAGGAGAAGCGACCACTTGTAGCCCCCGCTTTGTAAGGATTCCTCCTCCCGAACGACTCGTGGTGTTTTGTGCACTAAGGAGATAGAAGACGAGGTCGAAGTAGCAAAGATATCATCATGATCTTAGTTCCGAGTACCCCGCCGACCTCGAGGAAATCCAAACACTGCGCTAGAATCTACAAATATTATGGTTTGGAACCCCCTGCTGACAAGTCTGCGGATTTCAAGAGCAAGACGAAGAAGTTCAGACGCCAGCAGTAGTCTTCTTATTCTTTCATTGTTGTATAGAAGATAGGAACTCTGTATTCACTTCTCATATATATAACAGTTCTTGCTTCTAGCCAGATAATTACTCATTGTCTCACGGCTTTCGTTTGTGTTATCACAACTGATCACCGAAGTGATCTGACACACACTCACACATAACCGTTTCTCTGATTTTGCCTCTCTCTCAACTGCTGACCTCATGAAGTTAACTGATTCAATTTTACTGAAGTCTATCTATATCAGTAGTTTAGTTGTATTATCTAGAGGTTTTGGCATCATCAATTAGGGGAAATTGTCAAGGTTATGAGTCAAGAGATGATACTCGAGCAGCTTAGTGGTTAAAATAATATTGGGGAAATCGTAGTAGTACTATGGAATTGAAGATCCCAAAACCCACTGATATCGAAGTGTAGTGTCTTGATAGGATTAACCGATGTATAAGCTGGGATCGTTTTTGTTTTGTTTATCCTTGTGTCTATGTCCCGTACGGGGTAAAATGTTGGATTGATCTTCCGTCAAGTTACTTTTCGTAACCCCACGTCATCGTGTAAGAGCCTCGCGTTCTTAAGTCATCACCGATCTTCGCCTCGCAGAAGACATCTCATCAACCGACGTACATCGCGTAAGAACTCTATGCAAGCTCAGTACCTTCGCACTCATCAGCTGACCACACTCAAGAGAATATCTCTTGTCAGCCGACTCAGACGAAGAAGACATAGACTGTTTCAAGTCTCACCGTATCCGACAGAAACGACCCAAATTGTTAAAGTCTTTTCGAAAGTCGCAGTAAGACCATACGAGGATTAGGGAGAGTCAACTCCGATGTCCGACACAATCTCACCTACCACAAACCTCGACCAATGAGAAGCCGTCAACGCGATATATGCTCTGACCAACTAAAGCTGCTCTCATGTACATTATCAACAACTCTGCTGCAACAATTCGAATTTATGGCCGTTTTCTTGGGAAGGTTGTGACATGTGGCATCATCGTCTCCAACGGACATATGCCTGTTTCACGACTATAAATAGAGAAGAAAATCTGAGCTCCACACACGGGATATCAAGGGAAAACGCTCAAGCTTTCAAACAACTCTAGCGCATTCAAGGTCAATCCAGCGAAGAACTTGCTTAATAGAATATCATTAGTTCTTCTCTCTAGAGTTCTTTACATCCCTCTTCTCTAGCTAAGCTCATTGCCAAATCTATAGCTTAGAAATTCGAAGGAGTTCACATTTAGTGATTGTTCTTATTGTAAGAACTCCTTCCTAGTTGGAGATTATCCCCTCCCCTTCAAACCTCGGTTTGATTTGTAAAGTCGCTAAGGACTATAACTTAGAAGGGCATGTCTAGTGCACAGATTCCTTGCTGAGGCTTGCTCAGATAAATCAACAAGACCTCCTGTTCAGCTGGACCGTGGACGTAGGATCTTGCGTATCCGAACCACGTTAAAAATTACTTGTGTTATTTACTGTTTTATTGCATCGCATACAAACTGATTGCAAAATCATATCCTTGCATAAAACGTATTCTTAAAAATGCACTAGCCAAAACTACTTGTGAAAATCACGTTTTCAAACTGAGACGAATCTCCGGGCCCCACACTATTCCGCACTAAGGTTTTCGACTGAGTCTCAACGACTGACAAAGTCAGTAGGAGAGCTCAGTAGTTAACTCACTCTGACCCGAGATCGAAGGTTCTTACTTGGCACTATTCATCAGTCGCACCAAACAGCTCAGCTATCCTTCGGTTTGAGAAAAAGAGCAAGATCTGTGTATTCACCCCCCCCCTCTACACCGACTCTCGTCTCCCGGACCAACAAGTTCTATTCATCCTCTCAAAGAACTCCATTTTGTCGGGAGTGTAAGGAACGATCCTATGTCTTTTAATTCCGTATTTTGCACACAAAACATTCAAAGAAGCATTGCAAAATTCCAGCCCAATATCAGTTCGAGAACTTTAATTTTCTTTCCCGGTTTGATTTTCAACAAGTTGTTTCCAAGTAGCAAACATTTCATACACTTCAGATTTATGTTTCAACCAGAAAAGCCAAGTTTTTTTCTGGAAAAATCATCAATAATAGACAGATAGTATTGGCAACCACTACGAGTAGGGGTACTAGAGGGACCCCACAAATCAGCATGAATATACTCCAAAATATCAGAGACACCAGGACATGAAACGGGAATCGAAATGTGAAAAGACACTTTGTGTTGTTTGCCGTAAATACAAGTTTCACAGAAAGGCACAGAAGACAGTTTGTTATCACCAAACACACCAGTCTTTTTCAAGATTTCCAAGTTCTTATTACTAACATGCCCAAGTCTATTATGCAATAATTCAGCTTTTATCTTCAAAAGTAAGCATTCACAAATGCACACATCATGGACGGGAATAGCAATGAAGGGGTATAAGTTATTAGTCCTCTTAGACTTAAACACAACCATAGAACCCTTCTTTACCTTCATCCAGCCATTACCCCAACTACCCCTAAACCCATCATTTTCAAGGGCAGTGAAAGAAAGTAAGTTGCAGACCACATCAAGGGCAGTGAAAGAAAGTAAGTTGCAGACCACATCAGGAACATATCTTACATCTTTCATAGTGTACACATAGCCGGATTCAAACCGAAGACGAATATCACCAATACCTAACACAGCACATTTATGTTTATTTGCAACAATGACATATCCAAAATCACCACCTTTAAACTTTGAAAAACAGGTTTTGAATGGAGAAACATAATAGGCACTACCAGAATCCATCAACCACTCATTCATAAAATCAGAATTCACCAAATTCACAGATGACAGATTTTGGGGATCAGAGACCATAAAGTATTTTTCTAGGATGTTTGGGTTAGAGTCATCTCCAAGTACAAAGATTAGAAACAAAAGCTTTTCCGATCACTACTTTGTTTTCCCTTATTAGGGTTAGAACAATCCTTTTGGAAATGACCATACTCCCCACAATTATAACATTTCTTTCCCTTAGGCCTAGACTTAGACCTACCCCTCTGACCCTTTTTCTTCCCTCTATTTTCAGAATTCTCGTGGTTGTTGTTCCTATCAGAAGTCCTCCCCCTCACATGAAAAACAAAGACTATTTTCTCGAGCCTCTACCCCCCCCCCATTGAACTTCAAATCCAATTCTTTACTCTTTAAAGCGTATATCACAGCTTTCAAGATCAATTTTATCCCTACCATACTTAATAGCGATTGAACATCACCGTAAAAGTCAGGTATAGCATTCAGAAGAGTAATGGGAGCATAATTGTCAATACTTTGATCACTAGTTTGCTTAATTTGCTGCAAAAGTTTATTAAATTCATCTAAGTTTTCTTCAATATCCTTAGACATGTCAAGCTTAAATCAAGAAAGATTGCAGTAAGTACATTTTTGAAGGCAAGGAAGTTTCCACATATAACTCATTAAGTTTATCCCGTGTTTCTTTAGCAAGAGAAAGGTGTTCCACTTTTCTTAGCACGTAATCGACAAACACAAAGTTAAGCGTATAAGGCAAGTTCATCCATTTCTTCCTTTTTCTTGTCGCTTCACCTTCATCATAAGAATGATCAATAAGCACAAGCAACACGTTTTTCAACCAAAACCGCCTTCATTCTCCTTTTCCCAGAGTGAAGTCGACTTACCGTTAAAAGGCGCTATGCCACTTAAAGAACCCATAAGCACCACTCACAATAAGTGAGAGGTCTAATAACTCTTGTTACAGAGTTACTAGGGTACCCGGTTAAATGGCCGAGGTTACCTAGTTCACAATCGCAACTCGTGGTCCGGGCGCAGGGGGTACCTCGGACCACCGTACAAGAGAAGTAACCAACCATATGAAATACGGTTAAAGCCGAAGACCGAAAAAAGGGGAAAGAAGTACATAGAAGATAATAGCAAGCGGAAGCAATAAAACGGCAGAGAACACACACAAATGCAAAAGGCGTATAGATCTACAAAAATCACATAGAAAACCTAGATCTATCGCCAAAGAAGTTCCCAAGCCTAATACCGTACCGGGCAGCGTTGTCTATAAACGTAAAAAGATGAGAGATCAAGCTTCTTTACCAGTGCAGGGTTCGGAGACTTAAACCCCGACTTACCTCTTCAGATCTGAAGAACCAAGATCTGCACAAACACGGTGCCAAAGCTCTGATACCACTGTAAGGTCTAGATCCACCGATTTATATTGTACAGAAAGTAAAATCCTTTATAATATGGCTCAGACACTCGAGAATACAATGGGTTCACACACACCACTAATCCACATACAAGGTCGGCCACAACAGAGCCTGTAAGCAAGCCTATCACAAGAACTACACAACACACTCGATCTCACAGAGAGAAGGAAGAAGATAACAGTGTAGAACACTCAGGCTGCGCACAGTAAAGCTAGGTCAAGATGTGGCGTCGCTCGACTATATATACATAGAGCGACACACGCAACTGGGCCGAGATGTTGGACTGGGCCGCACAACAGGTAAGTGGGCCGACACTTGAAGATGTGGGATGGGCCTAAATATTCAACAGTATCGTGGTACGTTTCCTGTGGAGGAAACTCTCGCGATCAAGAAGCCTCATTATGAAACATATACAACCCTCGAAGAATTCGAATTCGTAAATGGTAACACAATTTCAACTCTCTTTCATTTCATTCAACCATTGATTCTTGATTAAGTTCTTGGAAAGCGTAAGTAAGATTGCTATCGAAAGTGAAGCATGAGAATCTAGTCGGATTGGTGGGATTCTACGAAGGAACAGCAAGAAAACTATGATAGTAGCCTTGTTTGAATGAAGAATGATAATAGTTGAGTTCAATAAATTACAAGAAAGGTTTCTGCAGGGGTAAAGGCAGCAAAGATCTTGGTCTATGAATATGTAACTAATGGCTCACTACTTTTTTTTTTTTTTTTTTGATTCGTGGAACCCGCAGCCGCTACCTTCTGGCGCACTGCAGGTAAACCCCGCTCCTTGTGCAGTAGCTCGCAAACCACATAGGAGAGTTCAACCACCCTAAAGCTAACCATAAAGGACAGACAACACATAGTGGTTCCAGTGGGATTTGAACCCGGGACCTATCTGGCCCCGGCCACCCACCTTCACCACTACGTCATCCCAAGGGACAAGAAGGTCTTAGTCTATGATTGGTAAGTCAAGAAGGTCTTAGTCTATGATTCTATCACCTTCCCAAAGTCCAACTACCCATAACCAATATGCTCTCTTTTTTTTTTTTTTTTTTGGGGGGTGTTTAACGTGGAGGTACAGAGTAAAGATAGCCATCGGAGCAGCTAAAAGTAGGCGATGTTATGTCGTATATTTGGTTCTGGTTGGTGATCTATGTAAATCCTGCAGGAATAGAGCATTTGCATGAACGCAGCATAATCCACCGCGACTTGAAACCAAGTAACATCCTAGTTGGAGAGGGGTTTGAGGCGAAGGTATCGGATTTCGGGCTTGTTAGAACAGGGCCAGTTGGTGATGAATCCCATGTTAGCAGTCAAATTAAAGGGACACCAGGCTACCTTGATCCTGCATATTGTTACACCTTCCATCTCACTCCCTTCACTGATGTTTTTACAGCTTCGGAGTCATACTTGTGCAGCTTCTCACTGCTAGGCCTGCCGTTGACTACTCCAAATCCCACATCATTGATTGGGCAAGCCACAAACTCAAAACTAGCACATCATCATATATATCCATCTACTGATCAAAGAGCCGTATGATATGCAGGCAAGAGTGAGCATTGAGGAGGGCAGAATTGGATAGATATTAGACCCTAATCTTCTAGTGGAAGGATGCAACACGAAAATGATGCTAAAAATGGGAGAGATTTCTCTGAGATGTGTGGTTAATGGGTCAAGTGTGTCGAGAACTTGAAGCAGCATCAAAGAGTGCAAGTAATAAGTGGGAGAATCGAGGAGGGCATTGGGCTTGAGAGGTTCCATGTAGATATGGATACTCTCTTTTCAGAGTGCAAGTTTGAGGTGTTTAGAAACGAGCATTAATATGGAGTATATAGCAATATATACTACTTCAAACTTGTTAGTTACTTGATTGTTGTCGCGTGTAGTTTCGAATTTCAAACTTTATAGAGAGAGAAAAATTATTAGAATGCACATGAAGACAAAGCAACTCGGTGCTATTTCTTCCACATTCTGAAAAGGGTTGTAACTTTTTGCAGAAGATTATAATAAATAACGAAAAAGTATGAAACTATTCTGATTCTTGCAAAAATACAAAGTTGTGAGGAGGAAAAGAAACAATTTTAGCCAAAAAGTAATGTATACCAAATTATTAAAAAAAAAAAAATGAAACTTGAAATTAAGTCCACACACTTCTTCCCTCGCCTGCATCACAGAGGCCTCCATTATTGTCATTATCATCGCCATTTTTGTTGAGTCTCATTCCTCGACGTTCTCACAAGTCACAATGCATTGGTATATGTAGATAAACAATTACTACGATCCCTACCTTTTCTTTACCTTCCCCTCTCTATCTCTTCCGACTTTCTGTTTATTAGCTGGCTGGATAGGAAAGAGACAGAAAAATCATCATCATCAGATGGGATCGGGCATCAGCCGAACGGGCTCCTCCTCCTATTCTGGGGCCAGGCCCCGCCGACCCGCTATGAGGCGCTCTATCTCATCCGTCTTCTTCTGCGGTGCCGCCTCCTCATTCACGGAGCCTACGGAGGTACGTTGACCAAGAGGGTGTCTATCCAATTTGAATTTTGATTTGCATTTTACGCTTTTCAGAAATATATTTGATTAAGTTAAAAAAAAAATCTATTGAGGGTCCTGTTATAAGGTTTTGATTGGGCAATGTTATAGGCTAGGAAACCTGGAATTATGGTCTTCCGATTTTGTTTGATCTTAGTCAGAAATAGGGTTAGGGATTCCGAGTTTTTGAAATAGTTAGAACTTGTGTGGTGAATTAAGGGCATTTTGACGATTAGGTACGTGAGATTTCAAAGAATATTGATGATCAAGGCGAGTAACTCTTTCCTGCAATTTTGCAAAGATGCATGAAATAATATAGGAATCTTCTATAATAGCTCCAAGGGTTAGTAAATAGGAGCTTGAAGTAGTTGAGAAATCAAATGCACTTGAAAATCAATCATAGTAACTGTTTGAATATCTTGTTGGGTTCTTTATGATCATTATATTTCAATTATTGGGATGATGTAAATTTGGTGAGTGTCATTGATGGGTTTTGAACAGAATCTTGTTCTGGTGTCCCGGAATGAGATCTAATTTATCATAAATTGTTCTGAGCTTCAGTTAATTTAGAGTCAGTTACCTTCTGCTTGTGATTGTATTGTTGTATTTCACATTATTACCTTTAACTTAAGTAGAGCAAGGCATCAGTATTGTGGACAACATAGAGATTTTTGTCTTTACATGTCTTTGGTTTTGCTCATCGCAGGATTTATTCTTTTATATGCTATTAGAATGGGCTAACATATGTCTGGTTTTTCTCACTTAAAATCTTGTTTTCAGCTTGATGCATATTTTTATGGGAATAGGTATGTTAGGTTATAATTCTGGGTCTTGTCATTTTTCCTCTAGATGGAAGATTATCCAGCTAAATTACTGGTAAATTCTGCAGAGCATGGTCGTATAAAGAAGTTAAAATTCCCAAGAGTAAATTCTGATCTGTCAGTGGGAATTGGAGATGAACTGATCAGCATCAAAAGTGAAAGTGTTGTCTCATCTAGAAGATTTGAGGGTGCAAATGAGAATCCTACTCTTGCAGTTGGTGCAAGCCAAGATGAGTATTGTGATAGAGGGAAATGGTTGTCTGAAAGTAGGGAATTGGTTCCTTCTCGTCAATGTATTGACAGTTCAAGATGTAATGGTACTGCTAGTAGTTCCTATGGAGGTCAGCCATCTTGTTTTCTCGAGTCTGAAGATGAAATGTCCAATATGGATGGTGTAAATTGCAACATGAAAGGTGATATATTCCAAAATGATCAAAGGTTCAATAACCCAAGCAGTGTATCCTATAACGCTCTTGGGGAGCCTTTGCTGAGTGAAGTTTCAGTTGAAACTAATGTCTCTGAGGAAGTCAATTACTCTAATTCTGATTTTGTTTCTGATTCACCTCTGGACTTGCATTTACTGAGAGATGAGACTATGGAGGAGATAAGACCTCCAGGTTCAGGGTTTCTGATATCAGAAACGGAACAAAATAGACAAGATGAGAGTCTACTTCATGTCGATATGGTGAGTATATCAAATACTTTACCAACTAATTCTGCTGAAATAAGCAGTCGTGAGGCCAGAAGGAATAGTAGAAGATTATTTTGGGATGCGTTCTCAAGGCACAGTTCACGCAGTTCTAGGAGGCAGGCAAATTCAAGAAGATTTGTGTCTTCACCTGTTGGTTCTGATCCTTTGAGATCTCCTGACAGACAACTCCTTGATTATAGTAGCGTGTTTACCGGTGAGGAGTTTGGAGGAGATTTAAGTTATCGTGGGAGTAGAACTCCAGGCAGTAATGATCAGCAGTTGAATTCTAGATCTGAGGTACACCTCTTTCTGAGTTTTTCATTTTGAGGGATATTTTAAAATATATGGAGAAATAGTTTGTTTTTTCTTCTTTTTTCTCTTCAAAGTTCCTAGAGAAGTGGCATGTTTTGTTACTTATTATCTTTTTGTTTCTTTTCATTTCTTAGCATTATCTAGAAATGAATGTTTGGGCCTGTTCATGTGTAAGCTCTGGAAAAATCAGAATGTCTTCTGATGCTGTATTTCAATAGGCCAGTTATAATTTAATCGCTGTATACAGATCTGGGAAAGGCTTCGTGGTACCCTTGATTCAACCTTTTATCCACCTCCAGCTTGTCCTCGAGGAGTACATTCTGATGGGTCGTGCTTGTGCCGATCCATTTCATCAGCTGAGGAATCTGGTCCACGAACTGGCATTTCTCGGATAGTTATGCTGGCAGAAGCATTGTTTGAGGTTTATTTCTTCGTCCCCAGTTGAAACAATATAGCTTTGCTGCAAACTTGGATAAATGCCTCATACGGTGTGAAATATTTACATGTGTAAGTAGAGGTCAACATACAATAGAATTGTATTTACTAATCTTGTTATTTCTGTAAGAAGTTCATAGAAAAGAATAAATTACACTGGATAGATGTTTATTACTTAGCTTTATTTCTTCAAGTCAAGAACATTTGGATTAAGTTTTGATGTCAATGGTAGCCTATCCTTGGAAAATCTCAAATGATTATGTTCCCTGCTGAAGTGAGGCTACTATCTCAAGGAGCTATAAAATTCTTTGAGCCAACCTTTGATCCGTCTTTTAGACGAATTTGTTTATTAACTTTCATCTTCTTATGAGATCTAGGGTATTGCACACTTAATCATACGAAGAAGAATTTTTTTATTTATGTGATATTGGTTAGGTTTTATGTACTGGGCCAACTGATGTTCAGTACCTCTTACGTGTGCAGTTCACATAATTCTGATTGTATAATAATGGACATGATTACTTGGTCTAACAGGTACTTGATCAAATTCATCAACAGCCAATGTCACTTTCCTTATCTGTGGTCTCACTTCCTGCTCCAGAATCAGTTGTTGATTCATTTCCAGTGAAGACACATGGGAAGTCAGAAAATTTGGAATCGACAGATGACATATCACAGTACGTTTTCAACTGCCTTTTGCATTGTGCATGTAATCTGAATAAACAAGATTTTCTGTTTCTGGGTAAAGTGTTGCTTTCTTATCAATATATGAATGGAAATGAACATTAGGTGAAGCAGAGCATTGGAGATAGAGTTGACAAAACTGAAAGACTGAAAAACCTAGCCTGTCTTTTCCCTCAAAATAAAAACATATTTGGTTTTAATGTTTTCGTGGAAATTCTCTTGATCCTTTGAAATGTTGTCAATCAATACTCCACTTAAATAGTTGTATTTACAACAAAATGAAATTGATATTGCGTCATATGTTAGAATGTTAAATCTGTAACATAACATCCAAACGTGTTTTCATTCTCCATGTATGCCTTGTGTTCCAAATTTTGGCGTAAGTATTGATAATGGGTAGAAATCCAATACACTGAAATGAAACAAGACATGCCAAATATAATGTATTGGAGTCTATTATGTAAGTCTAGCATACACAGAGGTAGACACTGCTAATGTAGTCTTTTTTAACTTTGGGGAGATTTTCAGAATGCAGGGACCATGAATTCTCTGGTCAACAATCATGTGAATGATTAGAGAACAGGCATATCTTTGAGATTCTCAAATTCATAAGAAGTTTGGACTTTATCCATGAATCATGTTATATTACAGGCCAACATGACGATTGTTTATATATTTTTCGCTAGGCGTTTTGCTTATGATTCTTCCTGTGTGCAATGAAACTGCAATGCAGGTGTTATATATGCCTCGATGAGTACGAGGAAGGAGACAGCATACGCATTCTTCCATGCCATCATGAGTATCATCTGTCCTGTGTGGACAAATGGCTTAAAGAAATACATGGGTATGTTAAGGTGTGTGTGTGTGTATTTTTCAAGTGTAATGCCTGACCCCCCTCTTTGCACACAACAGTGTGTGCCCACTCTGCAGGGGAGATGTTCGTCTGGGTTCTACAGAGTCCTAAGTTTCTTTTGAGCTGGTTAGCTTCTGTACATGTATATTTCATAAGATGGCCTTCAAGGATTCTAACCTTGATGATATGTTACCGTCTATACTCTTGAAATCATTCTGATTCAGTAGAGGATTTAGTCGATGGAATTTGTACATCATGAGTAAGGAAATACAATAAATACATTTTAATATGGAGATTGGAGAGTAAAAAAGTTCATGTATGCAGCCGTTGGTTGCTCTAATAGTTTATATTTTTCTTTAATTTCTAACATGATTTTTATTTGCAGCAGAGCATAATAAGATTTTTTAAGATGGAATGAAGATGTAAATGAGAAGCCCAAATTGGATAAGATCGAAATCGTAAAATGTAGCAATAAATAAATACACGGATAGCACGCTGACGCAGTAATGTGAATCTCTAACAAAACCCGTGTCCTTTTTCGTCTTTGCGCCCTCGCTAGAACTTCCATATAAATAAATCTCAACACTAGCTCTCATAAAACTAACCCTTCCCTAAGCATTGGAAATGGAGGACGACGCTAACCCTTCCTTCAGACACAAGCTATGCTTCTCCTGCTGCTTCCGCCGCCGCAACGCCGGCCACCTTCCCCCTCCAACACTCTTTCCCGTCCGCGTCCGACGATAGTCCCGAAGTGGTTTGGATCAAAACTAAAGGACCGCGCGATCACTCGCTGTCGGAAATCAAAGATAAGTGCCGCACGGTGCTAGGGTTACAGAAAGCCAAGCACAAGAGACAGTCCTCGGTGGAATTCCGTTACGATCCGTTGAGCTACGCGCTGAATTTCGAGGATGCATTTGATTGCGATGATGAAGCGCAGTTGAAGAGTTTTTCCTCTCGGATTCCGGCCGCCGCTAATTGAATGTTCTGCACTGATTTTGAATTGTATATACGATTTTCATTAAAAATACAATGGTTTTGGCGCAAGCTCCTTTGTATTACTGTGGTTTTGAATTGAATCAAAGCATCTTTAATACTAGTATTTCTCTTTTTACTATCGAGCAATCGCATAGAAAGATGAATTAAGGCCATGCGAAACAAGACGAGTGATGCAACTGAATATCATCACAATTTATACATAACAGTCGCTACAGAGGAACAAGACAAAACTCTTCAACGACCCTACCTCCCCCTATAAACTAGATATTTAACACCACCATTGTCCATTCATATACAAAGCTACATTTCATGTGGTGTCGAAAGCAATCCACAAGCATGTTCTCTTGTCGGCCAATTGTAAAAAATACGTCTGATATAGCTACGGCTGCAATTCCTTTCCAATACGACTCCGAAACTTTTGTCACAAGAAGCGCTCACTGGCTGTTTTGTCACCCACACCGCTGTTTGATCGAAAAATCATGTGGGCATTCATGTAAGAGTTCTGAATTCGTAATACGAACTTGTTACCTCTTCCGCTTGCTCTTTGGAGTAGACGAAGAAGAAGGATTGCTGTGCCAGTTCCTTTTCCTTTGGTTGATGAACCAGTTGTTGATCTGTTTCAGTTGCAAACCAGTTTCCTCTACCAGCTTTGCCTTATCTTCCTCCTATTATACCATATTACACGATGTTAGGAGTTGAAAACAACATTTCTTTTTCGTATATAAATGATGTGGAGGACATATATATACTTACTGTAGGATAAGGCCATTTGGAGTGTGATTGCCACCAAGCTTTCAAGACCGACGTAGTATCACCTGGCAGTTTTCCTGCTCTTCTTTTTCGTAGTATTTCTTCTCTGATATCCAAAATCTTCTCCTTATAATCCTAGATAAAAGAGAGGCTTAGAATTAATTGAAAACTCATTACTGGGCTCTGAGGGTAAAGCATCGGGTTTGAAGTTTTGTTTTCACCTGTTTCAATTCGTGCTTTAACTCTTGCCGCACACGCTCCATCAAGGATCTCTCAGATTCAGTTGGTACTAGGGGACCAAATCCCATATTGTCCCCTCCATCCAGACTTTCATCAAATAAGTTAGTCTCGCTATCAGCTTGGTCCTCATCATCATCAGACATGGTTGCTCCTGTACCTTCACCTGGTGCTACACCTGTCAAGAATCAGCCAAAAGATTAATATTTATGATCTCTGTTCTTATACAATTATCAAGTGTTATACATTTCTAAGTAGAACGGCATTTGCAGAAGTTATAATAATAGTATTCCTATCCTAAGCCACTCTCTTATCTAAAGAAATCAGAGTGTACACTGATTAGGCCATGTATGACATATAGCATCCAATCACCTGGTCAAAACCGTACCAAACAATGAAGTAGCTGGTGATTAGGAAACAAGTCATAGCTAAGTAAGCAACAAGTAAGTTAATCAGATGCGATACTAGAGCAAATGGTTATAGGGTGAATTAAAGAAAGCAGGATTTATAAACCTGGCTGAATATTAAATCAAAATCAAACAAAAGGGAAAGGGTGCCAACCAAGAAGATGTTGAACATTATTGGGCAGAATATTATATTTTACAAGAGAAGCAGCAGTAAGAACCAAACCCTTTGGAGCAATCAAAAGAACGACTTCGATAGTAGAAAATATCAAGCCGAGAGTATATAAGTTATAACATACTAATTCTACACAAACTAACTAGAAATTCAAGAATATGTGTGAGCTCTGAAACCATTACTCCCAAGATTATGAATGCTAAAGCTGATAATAGATAGGAAAAAAGAAAAGGACAGAAAAGAAAAGAAAAAGAAGCTGATAATAGATAGTTATTACTGCTTCCTACATTTTGCAGACCGTCAAATGTATAAAGATGGGCTGTAACTAAGATCAGGGATTTTAGGAATGAAAAATAACTTGAACTGTAAGTGTTCAGATGCCAAGTTTCTAGCATCCATAACCAATCAAGAAGCTAAATTTACTACTAGATGGCCGCATAGCCTTAGACACCTATTGAAATATAGTAAAGTTAAAACAAAGGAATAAGCACCAGTTGTAGCATGAAAATTTACAAAATCAGCACAATACAACAGCCCAAGATGCATCTTTATGATCACGCTTGCAATAAAAATATATGATATATGCAGACACAGAACCAGAACCAGATGATAACCTGTCAAGCTTTGCAGCGACTGCTCAAGCTCCCAACATGCCATGACCGCTTCCATAGCATGAACTCGGACATGTTGTTGCAATTGTTCTTTAAAGGAGGAGAGTAATAGCAAATAATTCGTCTACAAAATTCAAGTTCAAGAATTAGAGATTCCAAACATCATAACTGGTATGGTAATTCTGAGATTTCCATAGCTACCCAAAATGAAGATAACATTTCAGAATATCTGAGCTGAGTCAGTTCGCCAAAAATAAATTTGGAGTTCCACCTACGGACTGCTATGTGCTTCAACAGTGCATATGCTAGTCACCAATATTTATCACTATAGAAATTTAGAAGATAATTTCTAACCAGAAAAACAAACAACCGTACATTAGATGTTTGCTGCATCAAGAAAATATGAACGTGCATGGTAATTTTAGCTCAATCATTGTCATTTGTCACCACAAGTGCATTTAGATTACATAGATAGAGGAACCTTCCATCTGCTGAGATTTAGTTAGAAAGATTATAACTTGTCCATTTTCAGTGGAGCATGCAGACCGTGAAATAAGTGGAGATACATCAAGAACAAGATTCTCCAAAGCACTTAAATATATGAGTCGAATTATAAGTGTACAGATAGCATCAGGATTCCGATTTTGACATGACAAACAGATATACCTACACGGCCACACATATTATAGAGGTCAACTCCTATGATATTTCTCCAGGAATCACTACTTCTACAAATATCGCCAGGAAGATACTAAACTTGCTTATTATTCTTCCCTGTCCTTATTTGATGAGGCATAATGTTTACTTATTCGCCACATCAGAACCAAACTGGAACCTCAGTTAAGAGCATTCTAAGTAAGTCGATTAAGGGCTTAATAAAAAAAATTCACAGGATTTCGAGGCTACGTTGTTCAAGAGCACAAGACCATGTCCAAGTCTCCCTTTTAGGCAAAAGAAGCAAGCTACTTAAGTCTGTATGATCTATATAACTACCAGAAACTTGAAACAACAATTGGGGATCAAACAATCCTTAAAACGCAACCCATATTCACGAAAATTGCTAAGTTTAGATGCAGGGTGCAGCATCAAGGATCAAAACAATAATATAATTCCAACACCAAAGCGAAATGGTTACTATTGTTCCAATTCCGTACTCATGAGTTCTTTGGATTTGATTAAAGATGGTATTTTGTATTCTGATCACTAAGATTGGTTAATCTAACAAATTACGGAATCCACCACGAGCGCGGACACAAACTCGTTATCACATACCGCACCATGAGTAAATTATTGAAACTTCTTATCTAAAAATCGGATACTTGAAACTAGAACATATAAAATTCTAAGCAAAATCAAAAGCCCGTCCCAAGAAACCAAATTGGAAAATTCAGAGAACAGAAGAATGAAATTACCATGAAATTGTCGAGGTCTTTATCATCCAGCGGCTGCTGAGCGTTCCCAAGAACGGAATATTTGGCCAGCACCTGGTGGTGCGACTGCGCCAACTGCGCGTCGATTCGCGGCAGCTGGTCCACGGGCGTCGCGATTCGGAGGCACGAGACGTGCGCCGACAGCAGCTGGCCGTACAAGGGGTGGCTCAGAATATCCGCCTTGGACTTCTCCCTCTCCCAGTCATGGAGGTGATCGCTGTTGGCGGTGGGAGTGGGTGGACTGGGTTGACTCCAGTGTTGGTGGTCGGAATAGTGGGGTTGTTGAAGGGGCATTTCTTGGGAGAGGTGGTGGTGGTCCTGAAAGGCCATGACTGAGTCAATGACACCCCCTGCTATCAAATATCAATATTAGAGAGAAAGAGAGAGAGAGAGAGAGTAAATGGACGTAGAAGTTGAGCGAGCTTTATTTTCTCACTTTATTTAAATCTAATTTTTGTAGATTTTATTTTCTAAAATGGGATTGGGGTAAAATGGTCAATTGAGTTGATCAATTGTAAAAAGTCATCTACATATAACTACAATTGTCAAGCCACCTCTCCCATTTTTTCCTTAACTACCGAAATTGCCCGTGCAATTACAAGTATTTTCTAATTTATCATTTTGTCATGTACTGCTATTTCTTACTTCTTGTCCCTGCCTAGAATTATAATATCCCTTCTATTTGTTATGTGCTTTACAAATTTCTTTGATAGCCTATTTCTTAGTAATTGTTTTTCTTGGTAATTATAATTTTCTGGTCATCTTGGTAGAAGATAAGAAAAAGTGAAAATTCTGAAAAAGAATTGTTTTTGCTCGTCTTTTCCCAATAATAATTCCTGCTAATTGTTATAATCTCTGAAGTAATTTGGTATGAGTGGGTGAATGCTGATTGGATACAAAGTCTTAAACAAGCTTTGTGCTTTTACATTTCTTTTATGAATCAAGAAGTGCTTAGTTCCCCAATTAGCCATTTAGTTTTAATATAAATAAAATTATGGGTAGAATCACAATCCCGCACGGAGCGGGGATATAAGCTGTGCTAGTATGGTTCTAAACTTCAAATAAACCAAATGAAAGTATGAGGATAGTTTCGTTTGCAACCTGCCGCCCTCAAAGAATCTGTCATCCAACTCCATATATTATCAGTGTTCATATTTTTGTAAATCAGTCTAAATAATTCTCAATTTTTGTATTTTTAGTTAAATACGTCTTAATTTTTTTTTAAAGTTTTTTGTCCTCTAATTATTAAATGGTCATTCCGTTAAACTTTACGTAGATCAACGATTAGTCAACTATATTTTGAATTAATTAATAAAATATTAAAATGATACTTTTGGAATAGGTATTTTTCAAGACCAATTCTACCAAAAATTTTCTTCCTAATTTAGGGTAATTGAGACAATAATCATTTTAGCCGCTTATGAAATTTTCACCATACGGTTTTACCTCACGATTTAAGGGAATGGCTGCAATTCAGACGATGGTGGTGAGGGTTTTGGTAGCAGGCAGTGAGCGAATTTGGGAGACGCAGTGAAATCAATCGTGTGGTGAAACTTTTAGAAGCAGTGAAAAATAATTGTCTCAATTACCCTAAATTATGTAGAATAAATATGGAGAAAAGTTGACAGAATTGGTTTTTGAAAATATCTATTTCGAAAATGCTCTTCGAATAATTTATTAATTAATTCGAAATATTGTTAACTAACCGTTAGACCGACGTAAAATTTAACGAAATGACCATTCCCGCCAAATTTTAATAATTAGAGGACAAAAAATGAAGGAAAAATAATTGGGGACCATTTTAGCCAAAAATGCAAAGATTGAGGACTATTTAGATCAATTCATCTAGTATTTTTCGATTTACTATTGAATAAGGGTGATTTGCAAAACAAGCCATAATATCTTTTAATATTATAAACTATACTTTTTTAGTTAGATATAAATACCCTTCGGGAGGTATTATAGTACTCATAAGAACTAACTTTATGATTATACAGATTCAAATTATGTACAAGTTATATTGTATCAATCGAATTATATCGACATACTAATTAATGGCTCCGCCTTTGACTTATTGAGTGGCTCGCTTGCTGAGAAATTCGAATTTTGATCATCTACTGCCTCGCTCTGTTCGGTTTTTTTTTTTTTTTAAATTTATAAAGTTTTTGGTTTTAGTTCTATATTTTATAAAGTGTCCAATTTTAGTTCTCCGACTGAAATTATAAAACTAAAAAGGCGTGAACAAAAAAACGATTTCAATTTCAATTTTGGTAGTATAACTTTAAAAGTTATAAAGAACGGATATTTTCTTGTCACTTGATTGCACTAAAAATAACTCCTACTATATACATTTGAAAAAAACTGTCCGATAAACTTTGACATGATTGTATAATTTTTTTTGACAAGCACCAAGTCATACTTACACGCAGTGGCGGAACTAGAGCTATGAGGTTGGGGGGTCGAAATAGAGGAACAACGGTGGCCGAAGGCAGCGAAAAAATCGAGAGTTACTAAATATAGTTTTAAATGGTTCGAACACAAATACGATATGAAATATATAATATATACTATTTCTTGTTTTTGTTACGCTGAGAAATATACTTATATAACTAGTAGAAAAAAGAGAAAGAAATATTTTGTATTTGTTACGCTGAGAAAAATACTTATATAACTAGTAGAAAAGAGAGAGAGAGATAAATATTTATAATATGAGAGAGTTATGTATATATATTGAATTAATTATACTTGTAATAAAACTAAAGAAAAATAGAAAAGAAATAATTTAAAAGTCTAAAAATAAAAATCAAATGAGTGCATTGGGTTTTGAACATGAGACCTCTTTTAAAAGAGATAAAGTCATTAACCAATTGCACTACAAGCAAATAGTTAATTATATTTTTCACTAAAATTATCTATAAGCAATACGAATCCTATACCCTATTTAGTCGAAATTCCGTCGGCCGGGGGGTCGGTCGACCCTCCCGACCCCCCTCTAGTTCCGCCATTGCTTACACGACTATTATCTTGTTACATCTTAACGAACCTCACACAATCATGCTCTTGATTATCAATAACATTCTTGAATGCTATTTTCTTGAATGAGTGATCAAAGCTCATTTTTCAATCATCCTTTTACTAACTAAAAAAACAATTTTAAATACTATATACGTATGTAGGGTGTGGATCTAGTGCGAACCTATATTTAACGTGAGAACTACGAATTACGCATAATCCTTATATGTTTTATACATAATTCTTATACTTCCTCCGTCCCATTATTTATGTCCCATTGGGACTGAGCACGGTAATTAAGATAGTGGAGGTAAAGGTGTAAAGTTGTGGTGTAAAAGTATAAAGGGGTGGGGTCCACTTTCTTTAGATTGATTGTGGTCCACTCATTTATTTCCTTATTTGATACGGGACATAAATAATTGGACAACCAAAAAAGGCAAGTGGGACATTAATAATGGGACGGAGGGAGTATATTTTATGCTAAAAAACTTGTAATTTTATACTTTTGTCCGCTACATAAAAAATATAAGGGTTATACATAATGTAAATCACATATTTTTTGCATAAAAAACATAAGGATTGTGCACTAAAATATAATGATTATGCATGATTCTTAGTTATCACGTTAAATGTGGGTTCTCACATAATCCACTCCCTATTTATGTATATATATAGAGAGAGTGGATCATGTGAGAACCTATATTTAACGTTAGAATTGCGAACCATGCATAATCATTATATATTTTAATTAAAGGAAATCATTTTTACACTCAGCCCAATTAAATAATACTTACCCATGTTAATAAATCAACTTGTAATAAAAGAACTAGTGATTATGAACAGGGATGAACATCACTAGTAATGGTAAAAAAAATCTATTTGCCGATTACTTTACCGTTCTGGAATGGTAAATGAGACTTGTATCATACCTGAAAGTATGGTTATCGTTACCCTTTATAACAACAAATGTTTATTGTGTCGAGAGTAAATATAATTTACCACTCACAAATTCTTAACATAATTTCACGATTATAAGGAAAAAAAATGATTGTATCTCAACTAACAATCTCACTTGAGAGATATTAAATTTTCCAAGTAAATCATTTGAACTAAAATCACAGCCAAATATTATAAGAATAAGATAAACCACAACATAGAGAATGAACTTCAAGATTCAGACAAAATCAATAGAGGATTATTGATTATTATTGAAAGGTAAAATGTGCTAAAATATGAAAAGCGGGGAATCTGCGTCTTTTTTTTCTAATTGAATAGTTCATTATTTATATTGATGGTCCTTAAACGAGAAAATAGGTGTATGTGGGAGGGGAAATACACCTATGTCAGATCCGCACCTAATAAAAGAAGACAATCTGACACCAAGTCGAAAAGGGGTTTACTGGCAAGTATTGTGTAGAAAAGTGTAAGCTCTTCTCATTTGAAAAATTCTTGAAAACATGTATGTTGGATATGAGTCAGTAGATGATACTCAGCTGTTGTTCGGTTAAAAGAAAATTGGGGGAAATCATAGTAGTACTATGGAATTAAAGATCCCAAAACCTAGCTGATATCAGTAGATTAGTGTGTCGTTAGGATTAGCTGATGTATAGGTTAGACTTGATGCATTGTTTATTATTTTTTTGTCTAAGTCCTGTACGGGGTAATTGTTGAACTGACCTTCTGTCGAAGATACTTTTCAGAACCCCACGTCATCAGTGTAATCGCTTGTGTTCTTCGGTCGCCATGGATCTTCCACTCGGTCGAAGACAGCGCATCACCGACAAATCATCGGTGGAAGACTACTCCCACCGATAGTCATCGCCAGAAGAACAGAAACAAGCACAAGCACCTTCGCGAGCGCCACCGACCTACTCGGTAGATGCCCTGTCAACCGACTCACCGAAGAAGACAGAGACTTTTCGCCATCATGTATCCTACGGAAAGCGACCCAGCTATTCAAGTCTTTTCGAAAAGTTCAGCAGAAGACATACGAGGTTGTTGAACGGTCAACTCTGACATTCTCACCAACTACAAACCTCGACCAATGAGAAGCCGACAACGCTTACCTACTATACACAGTAAAGCTGCTCTCATGAATAGTGCATTAACTGCCCTGCTGCAACAAGTTCGAATTAATGGCCGTTTTTCTTGGAAGCTTGTGACACGTGGCATCGTCGTCTCCAACGGACATATGCCATAACTCACAACTATAAATAGAGAAGTTTTTGAAGCTCCAAGAGACGGAATTTCAAAGGGACAAGCTCAAGTTCATAAACGCTCTAGAACACTCAAAGATCATCCACAGGAAAACTTGCGTACTTAGAAGATTTCTCAGTTTTTCTCTCTAGAGTTCTTACATCCCTTTCTTCTCTAGACTAAGCTCATTGTCATATTTATAGCTTAGATTCGAAGGAGTTCACATTTAGTGAATTGTTCTTATTGTAAGAACTCCTTCTCAGTTGGAGAAAATTCCCTTCCCTTTCAGACTTAGGTTTGGATTGTAAAGTCGCTAAGGACTATAACTTAGAGGGAACCGTCCAAAGGTACGCATATCTCTGCCGAGGCTTGCTCGAATAATCAACAAGTTCTCCTCGCCTTGTTCGGGACCGTGGACGTAGGATCTTGCGTATCCGAACCACGTTAAATCGCTTGTGTTCTTTTACTGTTTTATTGCATAGCATTCAACTGACTTGTAAATCATAAGCTTGCATAAAACGTATTTTATAAAGCGCATAGCCAAAAGATTTAATTTGCTAAAACGTGTTTTCACAAGAGACGAATTCCGGGCCCCACACTTTCCGCACAACAGTCTCCGATTGATTCTCAAAGTACTGACAATAGTCAGTAGGAGATAGCTCAGAGGGCTGACTCACTCGTCCCGCGATCGAAGGCTTATTTGGCACTGGTTCATCGGTTGCAATCATCGGCTCAGTGACCTTCATTGAGAAAAAGAAACTGAGCTCAGGTGTATTCACCTCCCCCCCCCCCTCTACACCTGACTTGTCGTCTCCGGACCAACAATTGGTATCAGAGCACACGGTGTTCAACTGATTGCCGGTTCTGAAATATTGGTCCTCTCGAACTGATCCTGAAAACCGTTTTCACTGCATAAGCATCTTTTCAGCATCCTTATACTCTTACTCTTACAATGTCTGATATGTCAGGTATTAGGATGGTACCGATGTTCTCAATAGAAAACTACATGGTATGGCGCGTACGTATGGAGGCACACCTAACGTCACTCCACGATAGCATGTCAGATGTCCTAGAGTCAGGACCGATCATTCCCATGATCGACAGCGTAGTATTTGCTGCTGGAGGAGGCGTGGGAGCACAAACTGGTGCTAAGGTTCCCAAAGATAAAACTGCCTTCACGCCTGAAGAAAAGAAGTTGCACAACCTTGACCGAGTTGCACGTAATGACATACTGACTACGCTCAGTGACTCACACCTCGGAAGGGTACAGGATTGCAAAACGGCGAAAGAACTATGGGACGCCTTGGCTGTACTGAGCCATGGAACCCCTCAGATCAAAGAAAACAACCTCGAACTAGAGCTTCAGAAGTTTGACGCCTTTGCAATGGAGCCTACTGAAACCATTGACGAGCTGAGTGTCAGATTCACCAATCAAGTTAATGTCATCAATGGGCTGGGGAGGTCGTTCACCAACAAGGAGATGAACACCAAGATCTTAAGAGTGTTACCCCGACAGAAGTGGCTTCCATTTGCTACTTCTTTACGTCGCTCTGATCTAAATGCTCTAACTCCTGATGTTATATTTTCAGAATTAAAATCGGAGGAATTCGAGCATAGCCTACCCCAAAAGTGCTTAAGCGCTCCAGCTGACACACAGTTCGACCACGCCTTCAAGGCAACAATCGCCAATACCGGAGCCAAGCCTATTTCCTCAAGCAAAGCCGTGGCCACATCGGTAGCAAAGTCTTCCGAGACTTCGTGCCCCGACCGGCTAGCACCGATGGCTCTCAAATATCGAGGGAAAAGGAGAGAGTCGAAAGCCGAGGAAATACAACCGAGATTCTTCTTCGGTAAGAAAGACTATCATAAGAAAGAAGAATCTAATCCTTCTACCGAATGCGGGAAATCGGAGTTTGCTTGCCGGTCCGTCTAAAGACTCACCGGTAAGAGCAAAGCAGAACATCCACCTGCTACAACCGCAAGATGGAGGGACACTATCGCACGACTGTCCCGAACTCTCAGTGCTCAAAGAGCGAACGGCAGCCAGGAGAAAGAAATTCGCCGAGAGACGGCGAGCCTATATAGCCGGAGAGATATCCGACAACTCCATTGAGGAGGATACATTCATGTATTCTTCCGAAGACGAAGCCGCATTCGTCGCAGATTGAGGTCGCAGAGACAGTTCTCGATGAGTCGGCCGAATACCGTCCGATGGCCGGAGAAGAGGCCGAGGTAAATTCTAAACACATTGTTACCTCTTCTTCACACAAAGACACAAGACACGTGCTCGGTCACGAGATGATCCTCTAGATGTGGTACAAGCCTACGACGATCTACTAGAGGAACAGATTCAATGAGAGAGAGTTCAGCGAGAACCATCCAGGAACTTGAACAGTAAAGGCCGAGAATCGAGACTTTCTTCCGATTGTCGAGTCTCTACTGAGTCGGTGGATCTAGTTGCGAGACTCAAGGAAGAGATTGAATCTCTTATGACTAAGTCTCGGCTTCAAGAGACTCGATCTCGGTTCGACCAAGGACAATTCCGAGAAAGAGACTGAAATAGCCAAGCTCGATCGAAGCTCGCGGACGTGCGGAATGACTATGACTCACTCGAGAAGGAGTGACGAGGTCCGGAGAGGTTTGATGACCGAACAATACACGGGAGCGAAGGAGAAGCTTGAAAGCATGCTCGAGCACAACGGCCAACTTCGTAAAAGAAGGCCTTGGCTATACCCACGAAGCTTCTACCTCCAAAAACTCGAGCAACTCGGGCGATAGGTTCGTCGAGAGGAAAGGTGCAAGCCGTCGACACCACACCTCGGGCGAAGAACAAACATAAAATGATTGCACCTCGGTAGTAGCAACAAGCAGTGACCAAAGGTTCCAGCCCCGGGACACCGCGATCAAATTCGGGGGGGAACCAAGAAGGTCGGATGGGCGAACAAGATAAGGAGCCACCGTATGAGCACCCGGCTCAAGTGCGGCTCGCACTACTATGAGCCCGGGGTCGGGAGAAGCGCTAAGACTCGAAGAAGAAAGCGCTCGAACCCAAAATCATCGCAGAAAGTCGGTATCTCCAAGTCCCGTGAAGAAGAAAGGCGATAAGGTTCGGAAGAAGAAGTCTAGGACTTCTAAGGTCCCGAGACGATCCGGGTCCCAAAATCACCCACTAACCAAGTAAGGACCCAACCGAACCAAAGGGTACCTAAAAATGGCTCTGTTTTGCGGGTGCATAAGGACCCGTGGATAGTGGACGGCACGCTCGAGACACATGACTTACCGGAAGAGCTCGCCGACCAACTACGTACAAGAAGATGGTCCCGGATGAATTCGGTGACAACTCAAAAGGCTACACAAGGGGATATGGAACGCCGAACATTGGGACCGCCACACTTCCAAGAGAGTAACATATGTTGAAGGACTTCAACATAATCTCCTTTCATCGATCAATTCTATGATAATCTTAACAGAGTAATCTTTGACGCCGGGTTTCGTGATATTGTTGACAAATCTATAGGGAAAACGGTGTTATCGGGTTCGCGGAGGAAGAACATCTATGTTGTAAACCTGGAATACCGCGTGAACCCGAGGCTTGCTTGCTCGCAAAGACTAAATTAGGTGACAAGTCGGTCGGCTATGGCACAAGAGACTCGCCACTCTGAACTTCAAGACCATGAACAAGCTTGTCAAGAACTCTAAAGTCGAGGACCGCCCAACGAATCGTTTATCAAAGACGAAATTGTGAAGTGTGCACGAAGGGAAAGCAAACAAAGAGTAGCAATCCACCTATTCCGTCACCTTCCACTGATGGAATCCTTCAGTTGCTTCACATGGACTTATTCGGGCGAGTCTCTCCAGTGACTATAAGAGGCAAGAAGTATGCCCTCGTCGTCATAGACGACTACTCAAGATATACTTGGGTCATCTTCATCGCCAACAAATCTAATGTTCAGACCGAGTTACCTAATCTACTGAAGAAACTCAGTGTGGAAAAGAACATCAAGATTAAGAAGATACGCTCAGACAGAGGAACAGAGTTTATGAACTCAGTAGTTAAAGTGTATCTGCGATAAAGAGGGAATTCAAGCACGAGACATCAGCATGCGCGCACCCCTCGGCCAGAACGGACTTGCTGAACGTAAGAACAGAACACTCAAAGAAGCGAAGCAAGAACGCTCCTCGCAGACTCGGGACTACCCTCAAAGTTTTGGGCCGATGCTACGACACCGCCCGTTACACTCGGGAATCGCTCACTACCGACACGAGCAACACATGAAGACGCCTTACGAATCGTGGAAAGGGAGAATTCCTTCTATTTCTCATTTTCATATTTTCGGCTGTCCTTGCTTTATCCACAATAATGGGAAAGATCAGTTGAAGGTCTTTGATAGCAAATCTGATCAAGGGGTATTCTTAGGATACTTTCGAGTCAGCAAAGCATTCAGAGTCTTTAACTATCGGACTCTTTGCGTGGAGGAAAGCCCTCATGTTGTTTTTGATGAATTTGTTACTGAGAACAGGAAAAATACAAAGTCAAATACTAAAGATGTCAGCAGCAAGCTACAGGATCTCGGACTGAATGATAAAGCTGAAAAGATCCAGCATTGTTGGGATGATGAGTCAGACGATGAACAAACTCAGACTCAACCAACAATCGATGTAGCTAACCTAGTTGATTCTATCGAATAGAATCAACAACAGGTAACATCGGTCGATGAGGAAGCCCCTGTGGTAACTGAGACCTCTACTGAGAATGTAAACTCAGGGGGAACGATTAATGTTCCTGAGCTAAATGCCCCTGAACCTGGAAACTCGGTAGATCCTAACCTTCTTACTTGAATTGCTACGATCGCGAACGCATTACTCTCGAAATGCCTAATATACCTACGCGATCGTGCGAAGTAGTATCGAAGAAGAAGCCCGACTCAGGCGTTCGTGGCTCGATGCTCATTCTTCAGATCTAATCATTGGAGATCCATCAGCAACTATAAGGACGAGATCAAGATTAAGTCAAGGAGAAAGCTCACTTTACTCTTGTTTTCTGTCTACGTAAGAACCTCGGTCCGATAGAGGACGCACTTAAAGATGCTTGACCGGGTCATTGCTATGCAAGAAGAGTCGAACCGGCTCGTCGAAATGAAGTTTAGGAGCTTGTCGACGACCTGACATCGGCACGTGATTGGAACTAAGTGGGTCTTCAAGAACAAGCGAGATGAAAACTTCATCGTCGAAATAAAGCTCGACTAGTTGCTAAAGGATACAGTCAGGCAGAAGGAATTGACTTTGATGAAACCTTCGCTCCGGTCGCTAGATTGGAAGCCATTCGTCTTTTCCTAGCTTATGCAACACATCAAGGATTTAAGGTATATCGAGATGGATGTGAAGTCGGCTTTTCGAACGGCGTACTAAAGGAAGAAGTCTACGTGGAACAACCGCCCGGCTTTCGACGGGGACATCAGTGTACGAGACTTAGGAAAGCTCGTATGGGTTAAAACAAGCACCCGTGGCTTGGTATGATACCCTATCGGACTTTCTACTTCGAAAGGTTTTCGAAGGGGACGGTAGATCGCAGCCTATTCAACATAAAGTCGGGAGATGACATACTACGGGTGCAGATCTACGTGGACGACATCATTTTCGGCGCGTAAACGAAGTCATATGTCGCCAGCTTCGAGAAGATGATGAAAGAGAAATTCGAGATGTCCATGATGGGAGAGATGAATTATTTCCTTGGATTTCAAGTGAAGCAATCACACCGAAGGAATTTTCATCAATCAAGCCAAATACACTCGAGATCTTCTCAAGAGATTCGGCTGCGACTCCGGCAAGCCGGTCAAAATCCCCATGAACACGAACTTTAAAATCGATCTAGACAAAGAGGAAGCTTCGTTAACTCTACCGATTATAGAGCTATTATAGGCTCTTTACTTTATTTAACACTAGCCGTCCTGACATAACTTATGCTGTAGGTGTATGCGCAAGATTCCAAGCGGATCCCAAGCGAAGTCATTTAGACTCAGCGAAGAAGATTCTGCGCTATTTAAGAGGAACACCTGATGCTGGGTTATGGTATCCTGCTGATGATAACTTAATAATGACAGGTTATTCTGATGCTGATTATGCAAGATGCAGGATAGATCGAAAGTCAACTTCCGGAACTTGTCAGTTCCTAGGCAGCAAGCTGATTTCTTGGTTTTCAAAGAAGCATCATTCAGTAGCAACGTCTACTACTGAAGCTGAGTAAATGGCTGCAGGAAGTTGTTGTGCCCAGATCCTTTGGCTTCGACAACAACTTAGAGATTATGGTATAACTCAGGATGAAGTGCCCATCTACTGCGACTCCATAAGTGCAATGCCATAACTCGAATCCGAGTTCTACATACCGAGATGCAAGCACGTGGATATCCGACACCACTTCATCAGAGACCATGTCGAGAAGAAGGATATCAGGATGGAGAAGATCCATACTAACAAGCAAAGGGCAGATATACTGACCAAACCACTAGCTGAGAACAGGTTCAGAGAACTATCAGTTGAGCTAGGTCTACTGGATCCAACTGAGATGCGTTAGTAGATGCCGACTACT
Organism: Lavandula angustifolia; assembly: GCA_028984105.1. Classification (NCBI taxonomy): domain Eukaryota; kingdom Viridiplantae; phylum Streptophyta; class Magnoliopsida; order Lamiales; family Lamiaceae; genus Lavandula; species Lavandula angustifolia. The sequence goes on from CM054811.1 coordinate 23,626,668, forward strand.
GAGAACATCATTGCCCAACAATTGGTAACAATTGGTATCAGCATAAGGAATCGGTACGACGGTCGAGATAACTAAGCACAATGACTCGATTGGGAAAGTCACACCGTACACGCAGGGGGAACATAGTCATCGGCATGACAACCATTCTCCTTATACATAACGGTAACCAGTGATAAGTTCAGTCGAAGAGGTTCGGTAACCGGTGATAAGTTCAATCGAAGAGGTTCGGTGACCACCGATAAGTTCAATGATAAGATCAGCGTAATTTTGTGTACTTATTTTTTTGAAGCATGCTCGTTTTTATTGCATCAGTCGCTCACACTCAGTAGTTAATGTGCATTCATTTCCCGCCATTAATAGTTTAAGGAAAGGTCAGTAGGAAACCTTTTCATTTGCATAAACTGAGTAATTAATGCTGTCTGTCGCGTATTTAATGCATGTCTTCTCACTTACCTTTATTACGTAGATCTATGTTTTAGGCGGCTTTTGTAATCATTCCTTTTATAACATTAAATCTTAGCCGTTCATAGTTTTTGGAAGATTAAAACTCAGTCGTTGGATTGAAACTTGCAATCAAGCCAATATATACAAAATCTTTCATCTTCTATCTTTTTCCTCACTTTTCGCCATTATCATATCCTAAGAGCTTTTATCGCAAATCAGTTTCCATCTCAAACTTCTTATAACTACTTTGTCTGTGCATCTCTCAAGCTCTCATACTCGGTAATGTATTCAAATCTGCTGATAACTACTGACTTACTCTATTTTCAAGTGCTAACATGTGTTTTGCAGATTTCTATGGCGATCGTACAGACTCCCGAATCAATAGTGGAGATCATGACCATCCGGATTCGATTCGAACCCACAATGGCTTTCCGTCGAGTGGACATTCCGTATCCGGAGCCAATGTTCGATGCTCTGGAGAGGTCGGGGTTGGAGACCCTTGTGACCAAGCATCCGCGTGCCCATACGCCAAGCGCAAGTGGCGAAGCGTATTTCAACCGGAACTCGGTGTGCCCGGGAGGAGAAGAAGCTTCCTTCTCATACATGAGAGAAACAACTCCGAACAAGTGGAAGCCGACTCAAAGACACCTTCAACATCCTAGAGGCTCTAGTCCTCGCGTTTCACTTTCCTACTTCGGAATCTCCCCTATCGGATATAAGGAGAGGGAGATCAACGCTTATGTGCAAAAGTTCGTGGACGCAGTGATCCGACGTTTAAGACGGCTCTCTCCCGAGGAATCTCTTGCTACCTCGGTACGAGGTTTAGCGTATGTGGTCTCGCACATACCGACAAGCTCACTTGGATCGTACGATCAACTCGTCCAAACCTAGGATTCAGCTGATGATGGCGATTGACGACGAGTCGAAGTGAACTCGGGCCGACTATTACACGACTCGATGAAAGCCCGGGCCCGTAAATTCACTACTCTACCCACTAGCGAGAGGAGGTTGGCCAGTGTGGGTAAGCTTCTATTCAGGACCAAGATGTCAGTCCTAATAGAGAGTGTTGTACAGAGGAACTCAGCTTTTGAAGACTCAAAGCTGTACAACACTAAGCTGATAAAGTTTAAGACTAAAGAAGCGACGGAGAAGTCAATTGGCAAAGGACCACCTGAGCGGAAGAGAGCTGCTTCTGTCTTGCCATCTCCCGCTGATGTGTCCAAGAGGAGGAGGCTTATCAAGCCACGACCACCGAGGTCAGCGTGGCTCGCCCGATAACTGTCATAGAATAGGCTCCTCCTCCACCTCAAGATGAGCAAACCTTGGACTCCGACACAGGGATGGAAGGAGCCACCCTCAAGGAGAAAGTTCAAGTCATCAGCTCCGATGACACTCAGTCGGACATTCGAGAGCCAACTGAAGAGACTGAATGGACAACAACTCATACCACTCGTCTACGTGCTACAGCTGAGATTCTCGATCAGATTCCAGAGATAGCTGAGCATGAAGACTTGGTTGACATTGCCATCAGGGCAAGAGTTCAGATGCTACTGAGGTCCTTAAACTGGGATATTCTGATAGATTTTGCAAAAACTCAATCAGCCATCGATCTACTGACAGAGGAGCAAGATTTACAGGCAGAGATCGGATTCGGGGAGCCAGCTGATTTGGCGTCCTTCGAGGATCTTTGAGCTGCTATGCTCTATCTTCTTAGCCTGCGTACCACAGCTCCTGCTGCTAATGATCCGCCTCCATCTCCTCCTGCTGATGAGGGTGATGACCAAGAACAAGATCAGGACATGGAAGGCAACCCCAAGGATGCAGAGTTGGGAGGCTCGCCGAGGGACCAACTCCCCATGAGAAGAGCCAATCACCACCCCCCCGGTACATCGGGTGAGGCTCGTGGCGCTCCGAGTACCGGCGAGCAGCTCCTCATGTTTTCGATCAAAGGCTCGGAACAAGCTCTTACCGATTCAACCTATTGGGTTCTGTGTCCTCCAAATCGGTGAATAAGGCGATCGACGCCAAGGCGCTAAAAAGACTTCTCGCTAAAGACGTCCATATCAAATGGGAGAAGTATACGAAGCGCGGCACCGATAGCTGGATAAGCTAGCCGGCATCTCCACTCCTCAAGAGGCTCCTTCGCGGCTCGATTTTAAGGAGATGATCGAGCGAGGTTTTGATAGCGCGAGCGCATCTATCCGCACGAGTCGATTCTTTGCTCCAAGCTCAAGACAAAACATTTACCGAGCGGCTGATTCATGCTCTCACAACGATCCAAGCTCAAATGGATGAGCGGAACAAGTTGGCTACAAGCGGCCTCCGGCATCGCTATTAAGCAACAGTCGAGGCCTTGAACGAGATTCGAAGGAGATGAAGGAATCCAATGATCTAGCCCTGCGAAACTCCGCCAGGAGTCGATTGCTCATCTCAATCGATCTAGGGCGGCTCAAGAGAAGGACAGGGGAGCAATACGCGACTTGGTCAAGGACTTCGACTCTACAGTTACTCGATCAAGGACTCGGATATACAAGCTCGAGAAAGAAGTCACGGCTATCCGTACCAACCTCGATAAGGCTGCTGATGCCAAAAAGGGGGAAGGTATAATAAAAGATGAATCTGAAACGGATACAGCTGATGTACAGATAAACAGGGAAAGGGTTCAGGAGGAAAGACCTTCCACAGCTGAAGAACCCGCACAGACTCAGGGGGAAAGGGCTCAGCAGGAAGGACCCTCTACTACTTAGGATAAGAACTCTTCTGAGGTCCTTCTCCTAGAATTTCCACTTCAGCCAACCCCCATCTCCTCTTCTGCTGCTCACATTGAAGAAGTAACCAGTTTTATTGAGCAGGAGACAGAAGAAGAAGAGCCTGAGCCTGAACAATTGCCACCGCAGAGGCCGGGGAAGGAGATTGCAACTGTATCTACCCCTCCTTCCTCCCCGGTCCATAAGTTCAAATCAAAAGCGGAGCAAGAGGCTTATGACCTCAAAATTGCCCAACAACTGCAGGATAAGCTCGACCATGAGCGTCAGCTTGAAGAGGCAAAGCGAAGCGAAAGAAGCCCAAGGGCAAAGGCGTAAGGGTAAAGGCAAGAAAAAAGGTCGGGTCGGTCGAAGAGCAGGAGAAGAAAGCCCAAGCGGTTTTGCTAAGGCTCTTCCGATCGAGATCCAAGCTACTTGCTCGAGTATTCCCACTTCTACTCTAACACACGAGCGGATAGCGGAAGATCAAGCAACACAGGGAGGCGACGGCAAGGTCCGAGTCTCGAGCGAGGAGACAAGAGAGCAGCCGCACTCCGCGAAAAGAAAGGATAGGCGACTTGGCGAAAATGCGTAGCTTATCTCTCAAGCCAAGGATGATCCGAGGAGGCGGATCCCAAGAGGATCCAAGTTCATCGAGGGCCCATATGTTAAGAATATTCCTATCCCGCATGTGGATAAATGGGTGCCGGTGATATGAACGTCCATTGGGAAAGGCCGAAAGAGGATTTTATTAAAGGCTATTTTGTATGGCGCATTTATCCTCTCGACCGTCCCGGTGATCGGTTATTCGACGAACTAATCTCGAGATTTGATATCTCATTCGGGAGATCGGGCCGAGACAGATTATGGAAGAACAGAATATTCCCTTCCGTGCCCCAGCTTTCCGACGTATTCCTCCGCCAAGAACTGCTAGTGGACTGTTGTGCACGAAGGACATTGAGAGAGAGATAGAGGAAGCTGCTTTCCATCTGGATTTGCTGCCTGACAATCCTCTTGACAACGAAGAAATCCAGGAGATCAGGATCAGAGTTTACAAGTATTATTACCTGGATCCTCCTGCTGAGAAGTCTGCCGATTTCAAGAAAAGGACTCAACGCTTCAAGCGTCAGCAGTGATTTCTCCTTCTTTTTGATTTATGTTGTAATAGCTGTAGGAGCTTGTACATCATTGATTATATATATATATCAGTTCCTATTGCTTCTCAGACAATTACTCATTGTCTTTCAGCTCCTTGCATTGTGTTTTCACGACTGATCACTAAGTGATCTAACACACACTCACAGTCAGTTTCTCTGATTTTGCTTATCTCCCACCTACTGAAGTATTGAAATTACCTTATTTTTTTCCTCAGAATGTTGTGAGGGGGAAATTTTTGTCAGTAGGATAGCATCTTTTATAGACTTAAGAAGTTTAAGAGGTAGAGGTAGAGGTTTTGGCATCATCAATTAGGGGAAATTGTTGGATATGAGTCGAGTAGATGATACTCATTGTTGTTCGGTTAAAAGAAAATTGGGGGAAATCATAGTAGTACTATGGAATTGAAGATCCCAAAACCTAGGCGATATCGGTAGATTAGTGTGTCGTTAGGATTAGGCGATGTATAGGTTAGACTTGATGCATTGTTTATTATTTTTTTGTCTAAGTCCCTGCACGGGGTAATTGTTGAACCGACCTTCCGTCGAAGATACTTTTCGAACCCCACGTCATCGGTGTAATCGCTTGTGTTCTTCGATCGGCGGTGATCTTCCACTCGGTCGAAGACAAGCGCATCACCGACAAATCATCGGAGAAGACTACTCCCGGTGATAGTCATCGCCAGAAGAACGAAAACAACACAGCATTCTCGATCGCCCGGTGACATACTCGGTAGATGCCTGTCACCGACTCGGTCGAAGAAGACAGAGACTTTTCGGTCTCATCGTATCCTACGGAAAGCGACCCGGCTATTCAAGTCTTTTCGAAAAGCTCGGCAGAAGACATACGAGGTTGTTGAACGGTCAACTCTGACATTCTCACCAACTACAAACCTCGACCAATGAGAAGCCGACAACGCTTACCTACTCTACACAGTAAAGCTTCTCTCATGAACAGTGCATTAACTGCCCTGCTGCAACAAGTTCGAATTAATGGCCGTTTTTCTTGGAAGCTTGTGACACGTGGCATCGTCGTCTCCAACGGACATATGCCATAACTCACAACTATAAATAGAGAAGTTTTTGAAGCTCCGAGTAACGGAATTTCGAAGGGACAAGCTCAAGTTCATAAACGCTCTAGAACACTCAAAGATCATCCAGAGGAAAACTTGCGTACTTAGAAGATTTATCAGTTTTTTCTCTCTAGAGTTCTTACAATCCTTTCTTCTCTAGACTAAGCTCATTGTCATATTTATAGCTTAGATTCGAAGGAGTTCACATTTAGTGAATTGTTCTTATTGTAAGAACTCCTTCTCAGTTGGAGAAAATTCCCTTCCCTTTCAGACTTAGGTTTGGATTGTAAAGTCGCTAAGGACAATAACTTAGAGGGAACTGTCCGGTCCGACGAGTATCCCTGCGAGGCTTGCTCGGGAATAATCAACAAGTTCTCTCGCCTTGTTCGGGACCGTGGACGTAGGATCTTGCGTATCCGAACCACGTTAAATCGCTTGTGTTCTTTTACTGTTTTATTGCATAGCATTCAACTGACTTGTAAATCATAAGCTTGCATAAAACGTATTTTATAAAACGCACAGCCAAAAGATTTAATTTGCTAAAACGTGTTTTCACAAGAGACGAATTCCGGGCCCCACACTTTCCGTACAACAGTCTCCGACTGATTCTCAAAGTACTGACAATAGTCAGTAGGAGAGAGCTCAGTAGCTGACTCACTCTGTCCCGCGATCGAAGGCTTATTTGGCACTCGTTCATCGGTTGCAATCATCGGCTCACCGACCTTCATTGAGAAAAAAGAAAGCGAGCTCGGTGTATTCACCCCCCCCTCTACACCTGACTTATCGTCTCCGGACCAACAATGTATGTTTGTGAATATGTCTTTGAAGAAATAAGAAATTACTGAAGAAATAAGCAAGGCAACAAATAATAATGCGGTAAAAGACACAAGATTTATGGTGGTTTGGAGATAACTCCCACGTCCACTCTTCATAATAGATCTGCATTTCTCTTAACAAAACTTTCCAAGATCTTGTTACACTTCTTCTTTGTTGTCGTCTTTGTCTTCGACTTCGGCTACAATGCAAAACAAATCATACACCAAACGTTACAACTTCTAGAGTAGGGCTCCAACAAAGAGAGGTCCTTGCAAAGAGGCAGAACCTTCTCAGATCTAAATTAGGATCTGGATATTTGCTTAGAACAATTGAGGGAACTTAAACTTCAAGGAAAATACACAACTGAAGCTAAGGGTTTCATTAGAGTGCTTGAGAGCTTTGAATACTTGAAACTTTGGATAATTGCATGGTTCACGTAACATTGTTGAACCAAGGTTCTTAATATTTATAGGAACACCACTCAATAGATCCGTTGGAGAGAAATCTATGGGGTAGGTGACTAGGGTTGAGGCAACAATCTAAATTGAGTTTGAATTAACGTTGTTAAAACGCCGTCTGCCGTCAACAGTGGCAGACTGGGTGCTTATCGTCGGAATAGTTCCTCACAACGTGTGTCTTAATCTCATTAGTCGAGAGAGGTACGGTGGTTGACTCCAAATCAACTCTAGAATAGTACCACGTACTATTAGGTCTGAGCTGTCACTTGATAACCTATGGCTAAGAAGTTAGTAACAGAGAGTGACTTCAGAAGAATGATTAGGAAATCATCAGTCGGGATTACTGAGAAGGTTGATCCTGACTTGGTAGTCACAAAGTTGATTCTCTTCAGTCTTCCTGCATTCAGGTTGGAAGCTGCTAGACAAGCACGGTCAGGAGTGAAACGAACAAAAACAATGAGAAATCCTTATCATTAAAATTATGTCCAAACATATGTAATATAAATAAAATTAATTGTTTATAGTATTATGTATTACCATTGGTATTAATTGTAACCCCACTAATGGTACGGCTACCGTACCGATTAGTGCGGTATTTTCAAAAAATCTACCAATTACCATTTGTTTATGTATGATTACCTTTACTAATAGTAAAAATTACCATTGGTAATGATAATTTTTTCTACGAATTCTGATGGTGCAACTCATCTTCATAGACACTTGTGTTAGTCATAAAATTAATGACCAAATCCAACTAGGTGAAACGTAGTCAAACACATTTAATTGCTCCTTAACTAGTGTGAACTCATTTATATACAAGTTAAACTTTCCTTTTTTTCAATGCGGAATACTTCATATTTTTGAACATTAATTGATATTCATACCATTTCAATCATAAAAATATAAAAAAATGTTATAAACTAAATAGAACAAGAAAATAATAGAGAGAATGAGAAATAGATGTGTATTATTATTATGAGGGTGGAAACCTCTATTTAAAGAGTACAAGATGGGTTCATGGCTTTTAGGGTTTACATGGTTATCACAATATATAGTAAGTATATATATAAAATATATTTACAACACTCCCCCTTGATTGACTATCCCTAAAAGAAACAGCTGCCTCGTTAAAACCTTGCCAGAAAAACCCATTGGGATAAAAACTGGTCGAAGAAAAAAATTACAGCTGCTCCACATCAATATGGTCATTGTTGATCCTTGATTCGGCGCATATCGATCTTGTGTACCAACTTCTTGAATGTTGACGTTGGTAATGCCTTTGTAAAAGAATCCGCTAGACTGTCACTTGAGCAAATTTGATGGATGTTGATGTCGTCACTCTTTTGGAGATCATCTGTTGCATTGACTCTTTTATGAATCAATCTCAATGACTCATTTACTCGTGTGTTGCATTGAATGCCTCGTTAAAAACCTTAACTAAGAAAACCCATTGGGAAAAATTTATAAAGGAAAAAAGAGTAGAACCATTTGACCTATAGGGCCATTTGACCTTTAGGGGTCAGTCTCATCTTTAGGATTATTTATAATTTATCACTCTCTATCAAGATAACAATCTTCAAGGTCTACACTAATATGTGCAACACAAGTTTAATTATCCTCATAGAGAATATCACGGAATATGTCAATATATCATTACTCTCATAAATAGACCAATATTATGTTTGTCTCGAAAATAACAAAAGATGGTCAATACTGTTGGTCCGGAGACGATAAGTCAGGTGTAGAGGGGGGGGTGAATACACCTGAGCTCAGTTTCTTTTTCTCAATGAAGGTCAGCTGAGCTGATGATTGCAACTGATGAACAAGTGCCAAATAAGCCTTCGATCGCGGGACAGAGTGAGTCGCCCATCGAGCTCTCTCCTATTGATCGTTGTCGCATTCTTTGAGAATCGAGTCGGAGACTCGTTATGCGGAAAGTGTGGGGCCCGGAATTCGTCTCTTGTGAAAACACGTTTTAGCAAATTAAATCTTTTGACTGTGCGCTTTATAAAATACATTTTATGCAAGCTTATGATTTTCAAGTCAGTTGAATGCTATGCAATAAAACAGTAAAAGAACACAAGCGATTTAACGTGGTTCGGATACGCAAGATCCTACGTCCACGGTCCTGAACAAGGCAGGAGAACTTGTTGATTATTCTGAGCAAGCCTCGAGCGGGGATACTGTCTGACTGGACAGTTCCCTCTAAGTTATAGTCCTTAGCGACTTTACAATCCAAACCTAAGTCTGAAAGGGAAGGGAATTTTCTCCAACTGAGAAGGAGTTCTTACAATAAGAACAATTCACTAAATGTGAACTCCTTTGAATCTAAGCTATAAATATGACAATGAGCTTAGTCTAGAGAAGAAAGGGATGTAAGAACTCTAGAGAGAAAAACTGAGAAATCTTCTAAGTACGCAAGTTTTCCTCTGGATGATCTTTGAGTGTTCTAGAGCTTTTATGAACTTAAGCTTGTCCCTTCGAAATTCCGTTACTCGGAGCTTCAAAAACTTCTCTATTTATAGTTGTGAGTTATGGCATATGTCCGTTGGAGACGACGATGCCACGTGTCACAAGCTTCCAAGAAAACGGCCATTAATTCGAACTTGTTGCGACGGGCGCGTTAATGCACCGTTCATGAGAGCAGCTTTACTGTGTAGAGTAGGTAAGCGTCGTCGGCTTCTCATTGGTCGAGGTTTGTAGTTGGTGAGAATGTCAGAGTTGACCGTTCAACAACCTCGTATGTCTTCTGCTGAGCTTTTCGAAAAGACTTGAATAGCTGGGTCGCTTTCCGTAGGATACTGATGGGCGAAAAGTCTCTGTCTTCTTCAGCTGAGTCGGCTGACAGGGCATCTACTGAGTAGGTCAGCTGGCGACTGCGAAGGTACTGTGCTTGTTTCTGTTCTTCTGCTGCTGACTATCAGCTGGGAGTAGTCTTCTACTGATGATTTGTCGCGGGATGCGCCGTCTTCGACCGAGTGGAAGATCACCGCCGGCCAAGAACACAAGCGATTACACTGATGACGTGGGGTTCTGAAAAGTATATTCGACAGAAGATCAGTTCAACAACTACCCCGTACAGGACTTAGACAAAAATAATAATCAATACATCAAGTCTATCATATACATCAGCTAATCCTAACGACACACTAATCTACTGATATCAGCTAGGTTTTGGGATCTTCAATTCCATAGTACTACTATGATTTCCCCCAATTTTCTTTTAACCGAACAACAGCTGAGTATCATCTACTGACTCATATCCAACAAATACCATTTCAAATTCTCCAATTGCTCATAAGTAAAGAACTTCTGGTCCTAAAACATCTTTGTTATCTTCTATAGGTTTCAATGAGTCTCCATACACTTCAAGTGATTGAAGCAACCATTAGGTAGCTATATAGATGCGATACAATAAAATCTTTTTAAAGACATTTTAGGTAGGTCGACTAGCGTAACTCCATCACGGAGATTCTCGATCTGCAGGTCGAGACAATTATTAGTTCAACCTAAGTCTTTTGATTCTAAATTCGTCTTTAGGCATGAGTTGATTTCCTCAAGTACTTTTGTACATAATGATTCACATATCCTCTTCAGGAGGAATTTGGAGTGATATGTTCTAAGTTTCTTATTCTGCGGACTTTTTATCTTTAGCACCAATAAATCTCTCACGCTTCTGGCGCTAATGAGAATCAATTGATTTATATTTTCAATGAGGAACTTCAGTTCGTTCGTGGTGCATATACAACAGGTATATGAGATTTTAGTCACTCATTTTGCACTAAATAACTTTTGGTTCATAGTGCGTGAATCTAAATAATTAATCCAACGAGATATTTGCGGCATTCATGTTTTAATCTCCCCCTAATGCCAACAATAGTTGAGTTGGATTATAGAATCACGTGTCAATCAATAAAATAGTCCACAAGTAGTGGCCTTATATAAGTCATGTTGATGGAGTATATACGTAATTTTCAAGTATTAAACTCTTAAAGAGTTCTAATCAAATTCAAGTAATAATATAAACAACTTTGCTTTCGATTTCTTTTTGAAAACATATGAGCAAATATCTTCACTTTTATATTCTTCTCTCAAGAAATACACGTTCTTGCAACGATTTTGCAAGCTTACTTGAAAATATATTTTTTGACATACGTGATTCAATCAAGTTAAATCATTCACGGATTTTCAAGTATATATAACTATCAAGTTAATCAAATAGATAGATATTTACTACATCCATAAGACGCATATCAAGCCTTTGTGACATAAGTAGATTAATCACACTCTAAAATATAATAGCGTCTATTATGGGAGATTTTTCATAATTGATTCCCGATCTTTGAGAGAGACTTGTGTTACGAGTATTGCCCTATATCTCGCAATTTTTATTTCTCTTTCTAACAAAGACATATTTATATCTTTCGGGGATATTTTTCCGGATTTGAACTACAGGCCAAATGTTTTTTCCGGCTTTCTAGGGAATATTAATTCACATTGTATGACTACTTTCCTCTTTGGCCAATTATGTTTATCTTGACAATCTCTTATAGATCGTCGTTGAGGATCATCTTTTATCTTGAACAACAATTTAAGTTAAAAATATGGTTTTGAATTGCTCTTCTAGAGCATTAATATTCTTCATGAATATGAATTGTGCTACTTCAGGAGCAACAGTTGTTATTTAACATTAGATAAACAAACAAACAAACAAACAAATAAATAAAAACGTAAAGTAAAAGCTCTTCAAGAGCATGTAATATTCTTCAGGAATATTGATTGTGCTACTTCTGAAGCAACAAATCAAGTTAAAATTATGTTTTGGAATTGCTCTTCAAGAGTATAATATTCGTCCAGAATATAAATATATTGTGCTACTTCTTGAGCACACCCACATAAACATCTCGAATATGCAAGAATATTATTATTCTACGAATTATGGTGTGCAATATTCAAAACCATGTAATTGATTTACATGTTTCAAATATTCTTTTACAAATGTGTGCAATATTCAAAACCATGTAATTAATTTACATGTTTCAAATCATGCACGGTACATTAATATTAATCATGATTGAAGTTTTTTTTTTTTGAAAAATAAAAATCATGACAATCAATACTTGCCAAAAATAATATTATATGAATTGCTTTACTAAAAAAATGTTTATTGTTTATTGATGTCTCAATCAACATGATAACAAATATGTGAAGATTTTTGAAAAACGTGTATAAAAAAACCACACATAGATGTTGAAGGAAATATTTTACCATAGGCCGCTTCTTTTCGGAAAAGAGTATTCATGCTGATAACGTGTTATAAACTAAATAGAACAAGAAAATAATACAGAGAATGAGAAATAGATGTGTATTATTATGAGGATGGAAACCTCTATTTATAGAGTACAAGATGGGTTCATGGGCTTTTAGGGTTTACATGGTCATCACAATATATGGTAAGTATATATATAAAATATATTTACAACAAAAACAACTTTAAGTCTGTATATAATACTACTTCATTTCCATCATTAGAGAATCAAAACTTTTCGTGTTGTGTTTTTGTTGGGATAAGGATTCAGTAGATGAATCTATAGATCTGATAGTCTTGATAGATTTGATAGATCCCAAAATCCTAGTTGAATATTGTACCTTCACATCTGTAATAACCTAGTCTAGTTCAGTTGTTAGAACTCAGTAGGATAGAGTTCAGTAACTGCAGGATTCAGTAGAAGACCTCGCGCTCAGCTGAAGAACTCAAGATCGAAGAAGTCAGTTGGACAACAACCACCAGCTGAATCTGCTTAGGAATTCGTGCCCATGCACTGAATGCTCAGAAAAACGTCAGTAGGAAAGTCACTTCAGTTGAAGGTCCGAGGATTCAGAGGAAGTCAACCTTAACGTTTGACAAGCCTCACCTAACCATCCACCTCGACCAATAAGGAGCCGACTGCGACCAACTGCTCTGACAAAAGCTGCTCTCAGACTGAAAAAGAGGAGAATCTCTACAGTGTACCTACTCAACAACGTTCAAATTAAAGGAGTCATTTTCCTTGTCGTATCGACACGTGGCTAGACCTCCCTCCAACGGATCTATTCACCATCGATGACTATAAATAAGAGAAGTCGTTATGCAGAGACGACACCGGGAACCCAAGCTATCTACACACAAACTCTTAGAAATCTCAACACAGAATCTAGTGAAGAACTAGTGTCCATTGAAGAACCCCTCTTAGTTCATCACTTAGAGTTTTAATTTGTTCCCCTTCTCTTATCTAAGCAAGCTCATTGTAATATCTTTAGCTTAGAAACCTCGAGGAAGTTAACATCCTTGTGAAACCGTTCTTATTTGTAAGAACTTCCTCTTAGTTGGAGAAGACTCAAACTCTTCAAGTTTGAACCCTTGTAAAAGTCATTACGACTATAAGTAGAGAATATGTCCCGTGCACAGATCACTGAGAACTTGCTCAGTATAAACTTCAAGGTTTGCGTCTGTCCAGTGAACAGACCAACTAAGACTTGCTCAGTATAAATATTACAAGTATCCTGCTTTGGTCAGGACAGTGGACGTATGACCTAGTGTGTCCGAACCACTTTAAAAATTGACGTGTTGATTTACTATATTCCTTAACTGCTCATACTGCATACAAACTGTATTTCATAAAACTCAGCATAAAAAACCGGTGTTTTCTAATCGAGACGTTTGATAGGGCCTACACTTCCGCATACACTTTGATATCGAATGACTGTTCGACTGACTAAAGTCAGTAGAGCTGAACTCAGTAGAAGATTTTCTGCCCACGCGATTTGAAGCATATTTCACTATCTGACTCAGTCAAGTAGCGTTTGAGAAAGAAATTTGTATTCAGGTGTATTCACCCTCTCCCTCCCCCCCCCTCTACACCTTAACCACATCTCAGGACCAACAGTTTTGTGTATAGTGGTGTAAAATTAGTGTGGGATACTGATCAATTATGGAGTATAAGTATTTTAAGTATAATCCACTTATAATGGGACGATCCAAAATAAAATATAGTTACTTGTAATGGGATAAAGGTAATACTTAATCAACTGAATCTATATGTTATACAACTAGTCCATTCGTTACTGAAAAATAGAACTCCCTCCATCTCATTATTTCTGTGTTGTTTTCCTAATTGGATTATCTTGTTAAATCTGTCTTGTTCCAAAAAAATAAAATAATAAACTCCTAGTCTTAAAATAAAGTGGGCCCCTCCTTACTCACTACTCTCTCTCCAAAAGTCTCTTTCACTATTTTGTTTCGCTCCGAACTCAAAAATTTATGATTCTCAACTTTTTGGAAACTTTATATTATTACTTCAATTACAATATATAAAAAAATAAATCAATTGTCTCAACTATCCCTTAATATAATTTGAATGAATTCTCGTTCATTCAAAACAACCATTACTCAAAAACTATACTCATTTCTTAATATAATTAAACCTCATAAAATAAACACTTAAATACAATTTCTTAGTCTACGTCCCGAAAAGAAACCAGATGAAAATAAGTGTTAATATATCAAACTAACCAAATTCACTTAAAACCCGACAAAAGTAACCAAACTTTTAACTTATATTCACAAAGTAGTCAATTTATCCAAAATATCCCTACTTTTTTTTAATCATAATTAACCTAATTCCATAAATGCAGTGCATATGACCCGTGTCCCCCCTCAGCACACCTTAGGCTTGTGTGTACCACTTTCGTATACCCTTGGGTATTTATTGACATGTGTTCAATATGGTCCACTTGATTTAATAAGAAGTGCCACATGTCAATACTCTTGTGGTGTGGTACACATAAGGGTATACAAAATTGGTATATACAAGCCGCTCTGACCATAGGCACTATCCTCATCTCACAGGTACACCATAGGCACTGCCTTCGAGTGCCTAAGGAATAGGGTAGTACATGTGTTGTGACGAGGGGGATACGGCCACCAGACACTGAGTGCCTAAGGAATAACAAAGTGCATCTAGTGTGCATGTGTGCTGAGGGCAGTGCCTCTAGTGTGCTGAGGGGGATACGGGCCACATGCACTGAGTGCGTAAGGAATAGGGCAGTGTATGTAGTGTGATTGTGCACCGAGGGCAGTGTCTATAGTGTGTCAACAGAATACAAGTCATATGCATTGTATTTATGAAAAAGATCAATTGAGACAAAAAACAAGGAATATAGATTTAAAATTTGGCTACTTTTGTAATTTTTTTAGTCAATTTAGCTACCGTAGCAAAAACCTCTAAAAAAATGAGATGGAGTGATACTATGTTTTACTGTTGAGAAAGATGGGAGAAAAACATAACTGATACAAGATGGCACGTGCTAGGCTATGGTTTCATAGGCACCGGACAATCAACTGAACCAGGCATGTGTATATATCTCGCGATATGGATGCGTCCATTACGCATTAGCAGATGACAATACGTTGAGATTATTATTATTATTATGGTACACATTGGAGTTTAAATTATAAGATAACACAAATATTCCGATATTTGTGATGTACTCCATTCATTTGCTATTACTGTTCTACTTTTTTAATTGGGCTATCCCGTTATTACTGTCATAATTCCTAAATTAACAAAAATTAACTCTTAAATCGAACATAAGTGGGTCACTCCTCAGTTACTACTCACATCCATTTTTGTACTCTCTCTCCAAAAATATTTCTCTCACAAGATTTTGTTCTGCCCCGAATATTTCTTCAATTACGATATGAAAAAAATAGAAAAAAAAATGTAATCAATTGTTTCGACTATACCTTGTACAAATTAGGATTAAATCTCATTTATTCTCACCAACCACTCTTCGAAAACTGTATTAATTTCTTAATACAATTAAAATTTATAAAATACTCTTAAATCAAATTTCTTAATTTTTGTGCTCAAAGAAAAAAGATTATGATAACGGAACAGAGGGAATATCATCTTTTGTATTTGATGTTGTATTCTTATCTTATCAAATCATAAATAAAAGGAGTTTCTTTTCAGTAGTCTCGTAGATCGGCCCAGTTTATGGACCAGGATGGGTCCCACGAGGTGAAGTGCCTAGATAAGTGGAGCCCGCTGAGAGTTACTGTGATTTTAGGTTGTCCCCTATTATGTAGTCTGGAATTTCTAAATCACTTTTTGTGTTTCACTTATGTCCTACTCACATTTTAATGTTAATCATTTATGATAATTTTAAAATTCAAAATCACAATCATTTAGATGGCTATCGTTAAAAATGACAGTGGAACACACGAAATTGGGACAAAGGATCCCACGCTCCTTCTATGTGCTTTGATTTTTCTCGTCTTCTTTTCTTTTTTCCATTTACACCACTATTTCTTTTGGCATAGCGTCACGGAGAAATTCTATCTATTTGCACATATTCATATGGATATTATTTGATTCAGTTCGATTTTCATTTTAGGAACCGAGTTGATACATAAAAATTGCTTGATTTTATTCAGTTCGAAGTGTTTCGATATTGAAGTTGAATCGAACCGAATCAACTGACTAGTCTATAAATGGTTTGGTTCAATTCGATTCATCGATTTTACCTGTTTTTTGTTAAATCCTAAACAAACTAGGAACTCAACTGATAATTTTATATTAAAAATAAAAATTTAGTGTTCTTGCACAAGGAATTAAAACTAATGCATGAGCATGTGTTTAATCCGTACATGAAAATCAATAATTAGGTGTGCTACTCGCTCTGAATTCACAGTTATAGGGTTGTTATTCGCTTCTCTTTTCTTATGTATATTGGAGTAGTTTTTTGCTCAAATCTTATCACGAGATAACTTTCTTATGGATTTTAATCCTCTATTGTAATATTGGTTCGATTCGGTTCGGTTTGAACTGTTCCTAAACCTTTGGAATCCTAAAGCGAACCAATTGTAAATAGATCGTAAAATAATAAACCGAACCCAAAGCCAACCAAATCGCATTTTCGGTTTGATTCGATTTTGCCGATTCGGACCAGAACCACATATAACTCTACATATTCATGCTATTAATATATGAAGTTCACTTTTGTAAATTTGTGTTAGAGGTCTCAAATTATTTATTGTTGTGGGGATGAATCACTACTCCACCCCACTAATATTGGCTCAAAAATTTTAATTTTGAAAGTTGTGTTTTGTGTGGAAAGTAATTGTACTCATTAAATTATATTAGAGTTTTTTTTTAGTATGAACCAATTATTAAAAAGCCAGTAAGACTGGAGATAATATTTTTTAATAAGTTTCCAAATAATTTAGGATTCGTGAAGGGAATGAGGGTCCTTCGGTTAGTCAATGTTTTAATTAAAAAATAATAATTTAAAAATTAAGGGCATATTACACATTTTGATTTACAGGGACAAAATACACGTATTTAACACAATTAGATACCCAATTCAATTCTAGGTCAAACAAAAAGAGGGAGAAATTAATGACTGCAAGCCTTGGCCGCTCGTTTTTCGTCTTTGTAGACTATCAATTACTTGCAAGCAATGAATTGGGAATTTGAGTGTTGAAGATATATATATATATATATGATGGGATCTTTCTTCATATAATTCATGATAAAGATGATGTGATTCTAGTGGTCCTTTTTTTTCGTTTTTTGGTGCAATGAAAACAAGTTTGCCAAATTTGATGGGGGCACCATTTTTGGTACTATGGACCGATTCCTAGCTCTCATTGTTAATTATTTCATTTTTTTTCTCCAACTACATAATCTATTCCTCATTCCACTCTAACAAAAGAAGTGACCCCATAGCGGTTAAGGTGGGTAGCCTGTGGGCGGAAGATCATCGGTTCAAAACTCACCAAGACCGTTATGTATCAGTCTGTCACCTATGGTTAACCTAGGATGATTGAACCCTCCTGTATTGTTTGCAGGCTAGACCTATGGTTAGTCTAGGGTAGTTGAACCCTCCTGTGTTGTTTGCAGGCTAGAGCACATGAATGAGCGAGAGTTTATCCAATACACACTTCAGTAGCGACTTACCCTCGTCATTAAAAAAAAAATTGACCCCTAAAAAAAAAATTAAGTGACCCATAATTGGAATAATACTAATTTGAAATAACCTCGTTTAACTGGCACCAAAATTAAGTTTTGTCCTTTATATGGCAGAAAGGTTTAAAATTGAATGATTACATCATAAAATGACTAGAATCGTAATTAAAATGAAACATAAAAACTATTTGTTATAATGTGCATTTTGTTCAAGCTGATAATCATTTTAAAAAAAATGTAGTTTAGTGTTATTACTCCATGTGAGAGATCACGGTACAAATCTCAATCGCTCATCTGCCAACTCAAAAAGGAAAAAAGAATCATTTTCCACATAAAATAATTATTTACATAAATCCAAAATCTAAATATATATAAACTATACACATCTACATATTGTTCCAACAATCTAATGTTTCAATCCTGTCCAAGACCGATAAAAATACTTTTATTTTGGTACAAAATCGATCAAATTATTCTTTCACGTATTATTTTTACCAATTATCTGGATTAAAAATAATACTCTTATCTGTGTAAATAGCAAATCGTAATCAGTACTCAAGATTCCATTCTTGCCATTGAATTGTAGACTTCTCTGACGTATATTTCACTCTACCGCTCAATAGAAAATTTCTAGATGCCTCTATCCCTCCTCCTCCTCCTCTCGTTTTTAGTGATTATTTATACTTTTATTTATACTACTATGTACTAGTATTTAATGTGATGTGATTAAAACTGAACTGACCCTAAATTTATAAATACGCCCAACAGGCCAAGCCAGCCCAAACAATTTAACATTGGCCCAACCTACTCGGTGCTACGTGCTAACTGCTAAGGATATGTTTAACTAATTTATTTCAAAGTTAGATTTTATTATGTTTTAATCTGAAATTGATGGGAATTTTATATTGTAACAAAGGAAAATAATGCCTGATGTTTTTTTTTTTGTTTGGGTTAATGATGATGTTGAGTTCTATATTTTTTATCAGTTAATAGAGGCTTGATCTGAGAGAATAATCTCTCTCTCTCTCTCTCTCTCTCTCTCTCTCTTTGAGTTTAGTGGCCGCAGCAAAAGTACTCTAGCATTGTATGTGAGACAAAATTTAGAGGTAGGATATATGGAAGCTCCGTGTCTTGTTTTGCAGAAAATTTAATGTAAAAAATTATATGATAAGTGTAATAGATTTATTATATTATGGATGGTTAACGATGACTACTGAGTACTAAAAGTTTCAATTTGGAATATCCCAAAAAAGGAAGAAAAGTTCATTAGAATCAAGTAACAAAGGAAGAGGTGAATAGCGTGTAGCATTTGTATGAATGTATGAGAGTGGAGAGGTGGAGTAGCGTGTGGCATCAGAGAACCAAGGGAGAAAACCGAACCCAGAATGTGATTTTTCTACCTTCACAATTCGTAGAGAAATCACATATAAAACGAAATACAAACATTTTATGGTCGGAGAGCTTACAATTTGCAGAGTGCAGCACAAGCATTTCCTCTGTTACATGCATACATAACCCAGAAAATTAAAATTAAAAAAAAGACTAACAAACTTAATTCGCTTGCTTATTATTTCCACGAATTATTCAAAAAGTCAAGAAATAAAATTCAATTTCAAATTATAGCTCCGACTGAAGCACTGACCTCCTCCTCATCATCATCCTCGATCCTTTTGGACAACGCCAATTGAGATGACGTCCTCGGTATCTCCGCCGCCACTTCTGCAGGGGAGGAGGGCGGAGACTGCAAGGATTGCCCGATCAGCACGAGAGATCCTTCGCTCCAGGAGCGACGTATAGGATAGGAGACCTTATTGTGCCTCGAACGGTGGAGGCAGTGGCCGCCGGAGTTGTGGAGGGCACAGCCGCAGTTGCGGTGGTAGGGACGGCGCTGAATGCCTGAATCCGCGCCGGAAATGCAGCTTTCGAGAAGGCTCCTCCATAGCCCGTCTCCGGCTGCTCCAGCCATGATTCAGAATAGACGGAGATTGAGCAATTTTACTGATTCGCTATATTGAATAGAATTAGGAAATGCAAATGGGAATAACGTGTAAAGTGGAGCGTGTTTTTGTATTTGAAGCGAGACATGTGGAGGAAGAGATACATATAGTGGGCCCGCCTCTATAAAACTTTTAGGCTAGGAATGGTGGGTCCCACCATTCGTGCACATTTAAGAGAATACCAATATTTTTCTAATGGAAATTAGATTAGATTTCGATGTAAATAAATAAAATAAATCGTATATGGAAAATAAAAGTACTTATCTTTTATGGATAATAATTATCATGTATTGAGTGAAAGTAACAAAAATACAAATACTAATATCAAAGCTTAAAATATAAAAATACTTTGAGTGAAAGTAAACCAAATCCTAGACTAGTTCATACTTCATCCGTTCCACTCCATTAGTCCACTTTCTTTTTGGCACAGAGATTAAGAAAATTGTTTATTGTGTGTAAAGTAGTATAAAGTAGTGGGGTCCACTAGAATACATAAGAGTGTTATTTTAAGTTAAAAAATGAAAGTGGACTAATGGAGTGGAACGACCCGAAAAAAAATATTGGATTAATGGAGTGGAACGGAAGTAATATTTCAATTGGCCAAATACAAGAATAATAATGCGTCAGTTCAATCTCCTCTCATCGTAACGAAATAATTTGGCTTCATTTGTTTGAATTTTACCAAATTAAACTTTGATTGAAGATTCCTATCCTATCTATTGATTTAGTGCAAAATATGATGCGTTTCCTAAATAATGGCATGCCATAATCGTCAAACTACATTGTTTTGGACTTACAGCATCTAATTTTCTCTTATGGCGTGCGTCATAACAATTCTGGACAACGTTAAATTAGGTAAGACCAAACATGCCTTAATAAAAACATTTCCAGTGGTCGTTTAATAGTCCTAGTGAAATCAAAGATGCAACATACGCGGTCTTCAGATTATTTTTGTTCGAACACGGTAAAATAGGTGATTCTTATTTCCATGCCAAATATTTGTAGCAAAAGCCAAGAAATTGACACCAAAAAGAAAGATTTTTTTTCCTCATACTTATACATATATAGATAGAGAGGGGATCATAGTTGTCCACGAAACTTGTACGATGATATTCTTAAGTATAAGCATCATAGCTAGATTTAACCAAGAGAAAAACCTTGAGTTTAGGGGACATAATTTGTACAGTAGCTTTTATAAGTTTATGGGCAAGCCGACCGAGGTCCCTTTTACCTAAAGAAATCATGAAACTTGACACAATATTCTTTTAATTTTTTTTTTATCACAATTTGAAATTCACTAAAGTCCACCAATACTCATTGAAGTGTAGCTTTTGGCAAAAGAAATTCCATAAGTTTAGACATAGTAACTAAAAATTGCAGAATTGTATATGGGTTGATTACCTAAAATAACTGAGAAGAAGAAGAAAGAAAAAAAAAAAAACAAGGCACAACTTATGTGGCAATGACCAAATTCATACGCTTCTTGCCAAAATGGCAGAATCCAAACTTCAATGTCAAGATTCAGTTCTAGTATCAAATAATTTAGGCGCTTTGTCACTTTTTCCCCTTCTTTCTTTTATATATTTTTGAATGATATTTCAATCTCGTATTTTACTTAATCTGTATCCACATGTCATGAACTCAACATGTATTATTGAATAGAGCAGCATAGTAGTACTCTGCATAACCATAGTTATGTAGTAAAGATCACAAAAGATTACATTTTACTTATGGAGTAGATGTATATTCAAAGAATAACAAGAAACTAAGACAAACTTCAAAAATTGCTTCTTCCTCACCTCAGACTCGTCACAGCTGCTTTCTTTCCTGCTGCAGTAAACATTCTAAGCCTCCGCATCGCAACTCAGTGCAGTTTCACAGAAGAAAACAGATAGTGCACGAACCAGAACGACGAAAGGAAGCCAACCGTGCCAGTTGCAAGCATAATTGCGACAACCATGAAGAGTGAATAGCCGAGGTAAAGCATTGCAGAGACTGGCCCGCTCAAGCTCTTGAGATCGAAAACAAGACAGTTGACGGAGTAAAGGAAGATGTATATAGCAACAGAGCCAGAAGCAAAGAAAGATTTCCACCACCATTTCCAGTCCTCCACACAAAGATGCATGTAAGTAAGAACAAGGGATACCTCAGCACAAACCACCACCAACAGCATAAGCACTACAAAGAGGAACCCGAAAACATAGTAGACACGCCCCATACACAAACTCGACATGATAAAGAAGAGCTCGATGAAAAGTGTGCCAAAAGGAAGGGTACCAGCCCCTATAACTAAAAGCCAAGATGGGTACTTCTGTGGAGGGATATCCCGGGGGATTTGGTTTGTTCGGACTGGATACTCGATGTGAGGCGCCTTAGCACCATAGTAGCCACCAACAAGGGTGAGGGGAACAGAGATACAGAACCATAGGACAATGAGAATGACAAACGATTAAAAGGGAATAGCTCCTGTGCTGTGTGACTGCCCCATAACAAGAAATTCAAGAAAGTGAAAATCAAGAATGATATACCG
Organism: Lavandula angustifolia; assembly: GCA_028984105.1. NCBI lineage: Eukaryota > Viridiplantae > Streptophyta > Magnoliopsida > Lamiales > Lamiaceae > Lavandula > Lavandula angustifolia. The sequence goes on from CM054811.1 coordinate 23,648,896, forward strand.
GGGAAGAAACAAGCAACTTTCCATGAGACACCAATCCATCCCTTGTTATCCCCACAAAAGACAGTCCTAAACAATCTAACAACAACATACCTGCAATCCCAAGAACCATGAAGAAAAACAGCATGCCTGTAATAAGCGTGCCACGGGATGCTGGGGACATAAATCCAAGGGCAGCGAATAAAATTATCACGACTGCCATGTCAAGAATCTGAACCCTATCCCCTACCATAATGCACAAAAGGGCTGGATTAGAAGGGGCACGGAAGACATCAGCGACAACGAGCTTCCAACCCGATAACTCCTCATTCATCTGAGCTTGAGCTTCCTTGTCGAGCTCCTCATACTGGGCAAAGATCCCGCCTAACAGTCCTCAAGAAGATCACGAGTACAGTACCAGCCAAGAAAGTGATTACCATAAGAGAATTGAGTATGGAAAACCAATGCACTTTAGAACCTTCCATCTTTAAATAAGCATCCCATCTTGAAGGCCACTTGATGTCCCTCTCCACAAAGGAATACGAAAAGGTAAGAGGCTCATTCTCCCTAACAGGCATGACTACTGTCTTTGGATCACAGGTAATTGAACCTGGGTACTTTTCATACATTTTCAAGCTCTTCACAGATTGTGCCTTATGCTGGAAACTACACGGCACCACCTCAAATCCCACAACCATATACCCCGGTGAATCTGATCCCTTGTTGCCCCCTTGAGGGATCATCTCAGCAGCATCACCAGTGCCCATGACCCGAGCCACATTGGTCTCTTCGAATTTATTAACAAGCAGTAAACTTCAAGTGATTAAATATAGTAGTCCTCCTGAACCTTAGCACCAACTAAGTAACCCGTCCACCTCAGCATAAACCCATCCTTCTTAGTATACCGAATTGCTGGCAAGTTATCTAGAATCACATTGACTTGATACATCTCATCAATCCTCTTTTTCAAAAGCTTAAACTCGTGACCTGAGAAAGGCTTTGTTTGGCAAAGGAAAATCTGGGTCTCATTTGTGTACATCTTAAACCTATACGGTGAATTCTCAATCGTATCACCCATTAGGAGCTCACCTAGATTTTCCGCACTATCCTTAATGCCTTCTTTCGGCTGGCAGAATGGCAAACTATAATAGCTAAAGGGCTTTTCAGTGTCAATTGAAGTCAATGAATTCACTTTCACTGTGAAGGGATCACCGATTTCATATTTGTGAGCAGTGGCGTAGCTAGGAAATCGAGTTAGTGGGGGCAAAATTTATCGGGTTTGAGTTTTCTTTGTACGGGGGTTCGGGGACGGAGCCCCCGACAAAAAAAAATTTAGCACATTTTTCTACTTATATCTAATTATACTTACTTTCTTTATGGACACATTTTAAGGATTATATTCTTCTTTCATGAATAACTCATATATTTTTTATATTTATTCGAAAAACATAATACACAATCCTATTTTGACATCACTCTAAATTTAGTTAAGAGAAAATTATGAAAAATAATAATATCTACTGTATGGAGCCACGAAAAGTATTATGATTTATGAATCACAAGATTCTAGCTTTTCTGTCGTTTATTGAACCCTCGAGGCGTCCAAACCGTCCGGGTCATAGGCTACACAGTTTGGTAGGGGTGTTCACAGTGTTCACAGTTTGGTAGCCCTTTGTCCAACCGTGGAGGCCTCATGCATATAGATAGGAAACATTTTATTATGTGATGTTGGTCTGTCCATCCAAAAGATTTTAAATTAAAAAATATATTTAGAATATTAAATATATTAATAAATTTTATAATTAATTAGAAATTACGAAATTACCCCTAATAAATTCTCGAATTCCAGTGGGGGCATTGGCCCCCACTGCCCCCCTTTGCCTACGCCACTGTTTGTGAGGGTAACTACCGGGGAGATAAAACTCTTCACACAATTGAAAAATCACCAACAAAATAGGCAAGTACCTCAACTTCAACTTGTGAAAAGTTCCATCTTTTCCGTCACAGTTGTAGATCTGGACGGCCTAGATCAGAAATGAAGGAAACTTTCCAAGAAAATACAGTTCTTGAACGTGGGATATCAGTATTTTTTTAAAGATCTAGCAAAAGAATTAAAAAGATTTAGAGGTCGGAAACAGAGTAGTATTTCTTATCAAAATGCTATAAAGATACATAAGATAACACAACTCGGAATTTGGAGGCGAGATTCGTAACAAAAACTTTCAAGAAAAGAGTCTAAACGAAGACGACGGTGAGATTGCAGAGATCCAAACTAACCTTCGCGTGGAATCAGGAGCGAAAAGCCTCTCCAAGAAGCAACATCAACAACGGCAGAGAACGTGTAGAGAAAGAAGCCGGATGGTGGGAAGCACAACTCAATCTTTATGCCGTCTTTATAAGCATCGGTTGCTAACGGTCAAGAATTAATTATCTAAATTATCACTTATCAGAATTCACTATCTTAATTATCAAGTAATCCAACTATATTATACCTATAAAAATAATTTAAAAAATCAAATAAATTGTACTAAAAATATTAACATTAAGAAAGAGCAATGATCCTCCCCAACATCGGTATGTTACAAGATTTATAAGAGAGGAAGAATTTGCAAGTTTCTTTACAACCAAGGATCACACATTTGAAAGTAGTTGTACTTTTTATATTGGATTTGTTTTGTGTTGTTAGTCTAAATTGTAGAAATTAATAAATTAAATATCTAGCAACAAGCAAGTATCAAATAAATCTGAGGTGTCAACTCCGTGTGAATTGCTTTGGAAAAAGGCCAACTTCCCTACCGCACATAAATTTTTATTTTTCAAATAATCACACGTAGAAAACATTTTACTAAACTAGATCTATTATCCCCTAAAGTTTGTTCAGTAATCCTAACAAGTTTGTAGCAATCATAAATTCATAACCAATAAAAAAAATGCAATAATTTAAACAATGCAATTTCTTTCTCATGATGGCATCCTTTAAGTGTGCCCAATTTGGAAGAGAACAAAGCACAATTTGGAAGCAAAGCTATATCGTTAATTGGTCAACATGATTTCAAACTAATTGATAAGTTCGGTCATCCCGTTTGAAAAGCCGTGTAAAGGAAAAAGATATCAAATCTTATGTAAGGGAGTCAGATCTTCACAAAGTCGATTTGAGACATAATGATGAGTTTTAACATGCCCCCTCACGCGTAGGTAGGTATGAACATCGAACTACTATACGTGGAAACAAATGGTCAATAGAGACTGTTTCAACATAAGAATCAAATAAATCATCATTTGCTTGAGTACGTTTCGATACTACGATGAGTTGATACTCATCCTCCTTAAAATGCATCGAAAGGGGAAGGGATATCCAATCTTATATGTGGGAGTTATGATCTTCACCAAGTCGATTTGAGACATAATAATACACTCTTACATTAATAGCGCCTAGTAAGAGTCTCTGAAACTAAATTATGGACTCCTAGTACTACTAAATAATTTCTGATAAAACAATCTGAAGGAAATATGAGGTGAGAATCGATTACCTTCCTCCTACATATGTTGTTGCAGCTCTGATTGTTGCTCGTGTGTCAGATCTTCTGATCTGTGTCCCGACCTTTTTCTCCATCTGGGTGGTCAGAGAACTAGAGAAAATAAGATTATTTTTCTCTCAAACTCACGTCGTGCGTGTGTAATTATGTGTGTGTATCTGTTTATGAACATAATACTAATATATATAGGCTTCAAAAGCCAATATAATATTATTATTTGTATCTCATTAATTTAATTATATTCATAATGGACTTCCACATAATTAGCCCATAATATAATTAATTAATTAATCTTTTGAGCTACTAATATTTATCAATTAATTGGCCCGACCAATTAATTTCAGATAAATAACATTATTAAATAATGTAAAATTACATTAATCTATTAATAATGATTTCTGAAAGACAATAAATAACTAGGCAACTAATTGGGCCAGATCAGGGATCTAATACAAGAAATAAAGCAGAGTCTCAAATTAATTAATTATCTATGCTAAACCCATAGCAAAATTAATTAATAAACACAGATTCATTCCACTAGAGAATACATGCTGACTTGCCCCTTTATCCCAAATTGAGCAAGGGCTTGTATTTTAGACTTAATCGATCTCCGTATTTAAGATATAAATATCCATTAATTAATTAAGCTCACTGACAACTTAAATTAATTAACATCTTATTATATTCCTGAGTAGTACCACTCGACCTTATTAACACACCTGAACTTAATCAACCGGCCGAGTTTAGTGTGCTAATCCTTACGAGTTCCTCAAGGGATATTATCAACCCATTTTACTAGGATACGGTTGCAAGATACAGACAACTAACCTAAGCCACAAATAACTACTAACACCCAAGATACGTAGATCCGGGCGCGATGACGTTCACCATAGTAGGTCAAAGTGATAGATAGCCAAATGCGCTCAGCTGAAGTCTTACCAAGCTTAAGACCAGCTAAGTCACCGAGATCTTGATTCTCTACTAAGGTCAGTTAGGAGAAAACATCTAACTGTGATCTATTGATACACCACCTTAAGTGTATCAGTAAAGACAAGCAGTCAAGACAAGCCACTTCTTATCTAAACTGCAGCTTAAACCGACAACTTATCCTTAAGTTGTCTCAGCTGTGGTAACTGTTTATATCTTGTCAGTTCAACCAATTTATGTTGTCTTCTGTGATACCCGACACACTACACAAATCTAACTTTTGTACAAGATAAATGATTACATGTGCAAATATATATATTTATCAGATAGGAGAATAAAATAGTGGTAGGGACAAAACGCATTATATACAAGCATAAAATTTGCTTCCAGTATACAAAATCCCAACAATTCTCCCACTTATACTAAAGTAATCTTTTAGTATACAATGTATCAGTTCTAGGTACAAACTAGTACTCAACTATCTATCCTATCTATCACTGCATCTTCCCCACTTATACAAAAGTTTATGTAGTCTTAAGTGGGGGGCATCTCTACCACTCCTAAGCCACGAACATGTTTCTCGTAAGCCGGGAGTGGTAAGCTCTTTGTGAAAAGAATTAGCTAGGTTGACTTCAGTTCCAATTTCGTCAATCACCACGTCTCCTTGATTTACAAATACTCGTATAATGTGGTATAATGCAAGTTTTTGGCGCTGACGTGGCAGGATGACAAGGATATTAATTGGCGCGTTTTGGTGAAGAAAAGGCGCGGAAAATCGCGAGAAAGGAACGGTTATGAGAAAAGGATCAAGAAAATATCTTAAGGTGGTTAAGGAAAGATCTGGTTTCCTTATCTACCCAAATCTTTTCCTAATCAAGATCTAACCTACCTTGGAGAGGAAGAAAAGGAGGAGTATATAAGAGGATGATGAGGGACGAAAATTACACACGCGAGACAATTCTCTACACCATAGAACACGTCCCAAACATCCCGAGCTCACATTCCGGCCATTGCTCCCTTCCGAACCACAGCACCACCACCGCCGCACGATCGCGCCGCCCGAACGCCCAAGCCGACCGCCGAAGCCGGACAACCTTCCGAACCAAGTGAACCAGATTTCCGTAGCTATTAGAAGAAGAAAAACACTTTTTAATTTCGAGACTTATGTTCTTTAAATTCGTAGTTGAACTCTAGTTTTATTTCCGTTTTGAATTTAATCGTTTTCTAAGAACTTAATATTTTACATTCGAACCTCTTTGTTATTTCAATTCAAGATTTTAGTTAAATTTCGTAAGTTATTATTTTCTGCTAGTTCGTACCTTAATTAGTTTAAATTTCGTGCATGCTAAATTTAGGGTTATTCGTGTTCATGTTTACGTTCCGCAAACTATCCCGGCTTGTCCAACCGAAGCGTCGGCATGAGTAGCTAAAATTTTTAGTGGTCCGGCGAATGTGAATGCACACGTGAACGATACATGAGGCTTAGGTGCTCATAATTAATCAAAAGGGTTTCGGGATAATTCCGAATTAATTAATCGGCTAGTAGTTTAGGCTTGATCACCCTAGGTTGCGCGATCTGTAGCTAACTTAGTACTTCCATCGTTTCTCGTGGAACAAGGCTAGGTAAGTAGCGAAATTATTCGTAAGAGTAATTGGATTAAACCGATAGGAGACTATGAGATGCCCAACATACGAGTAGGCTCATATACTAGGCTCCCTTAGTTCGATAAAGCCGTCTAGCTATTAAATCTATTGATTGCCCAACAACGTAGGTTGTAGCTAGGTTAGGGAAGTAGCCGTTTCTATGCCCAACATGGCGGTTACCGAATAAGTAAGTGGGAGTGAGGATCACGCAGTTTAAGTTACGGTGGTCTATAACTAGTAGATTCTTGAGATTAATTCATATTAAGTGCCGAGGATTGGAATTATGTGTGCATGAATATTCTCGTTGGACCCGCCTTTCGGTTGCCCGGTTAATACGGTTTAAATTCCGTTTTGTTTTTATATTTGCTTTTAATTTTACAAGTTCGTAGTTTAATAGAAAACTCAATTCTTGCGTGGTTGCTAACCAAAACCCTAGATAAGTAGGAAAAATAAAGTGTCTAGTCGTCTGTTCCTCGTGTTCGATACACGTGAACTATACTTGAAGTAATTCTCCGATTTTTTACAGGATTATTTGGTGCAATACGCCGATCACCAAATTGGCGCCGTTGTCGGGGAACGGTGTTAACTAGTTTCTTTGATTTTTCTACTAATCTTTCGTGCTTTTTAATGTTGCATGAGCAGGTCTTCCAAGCCTAATTCTATATTCGATCCTAAGATCGAGAAGGCACTAAAAAAAAATAGGAAGGAGACAAAGCGGCAAAAAGCAACAAATTCGTCAAGGGCGACGCAGACGTCTTAACCGCCCAACCAGGAGACAAAACATACGCCGTTGATCCGATCGGCGACTCGAACTGCAGACTGTTTTGTTCGACAAAACACTCCACAACACTCCAAGAACAAGCTCGGAATCGAGGAGGAAGAGATGGAGGACGAAGTGCATGATCTACCACCCTCGAGGATGAATACCGGATCGCTTGACATGGGAGCGGACCTACCAGGACCAATCCAAATCACTACTACGTAACAAATAGATGTCAAGCCGAACATGGTCGCCGCCATGCCGAAGTTTTATGGAAGGACGAACGAGAATCCAAATTCTTTTTTGGCGTCGTTCAACCAAGTGTGTAATCTGCACCTAGCAGGCAACCTCGGACGCTTTCAAGCTCAAGGCCTTTCCATTCACTCTTCAAGACGGAGCACAAGCATGGTTCTCTAGTCTAAAGCCGAACACGATCACGACGTGGGCCCCGGATGCGTACGGTCTTCTTAAAGAAGTATTTCCCGCAGTCAAAGACAAATACATTAAAGAAGCAGATTTCCGGGATTGCTCAAGAACTCGACGAAACCTTTGGCGCATACTGGGAGAGATTTGGACGACTCGTCGATAGTTGTCCGAACCATGGCTACTCGGATGTGGAGCTTCTACAAATTTTCTATCAAGGAATGACAGACGAAGCTAAAGTTATGGTTGATATCGGTCTGAGAGGGAATTTCCATACAAGCCTCTACGAAGATGCAAGAAATATAATTAAAGGGCTTGCGGAGTCTACTCACAATACAAAGGACCAAGACCAACAAGGAGAGCAGTAAATTGGTCTCACTCCGACTACTTGGAGGAAATTGATAGTAAAGTGGAGGCAAAATTCAGTCTCCTGCAAGACAAGCTCGACTTGTTACTCAAGCAGAACGCTCCCGCTTCAAGCCGATCAAATGCCGATCACGCATGCGGAGCGTGTGGAGAAAAAGGACATACCTCACTACAATGTCCGGGAGAAGAAGTAAACGCACTGAAATTGGAGCGGACGGCAAGGGCTTCATCCAAACCTTCGATGGAGGCAACCGGAAGAACAATTTCAATCGAGGAATCTACATCAACAACAATTCCAAAGACCATACCAAAGATCAACAAAATTTTCAAGCAACCTTATCAAGCTCCTAATCGAATGGCTACCAACAGACGTATAGGCCTCCGCATCAAAGGCGGTTCCGAAGAGGAGTGCTCCAGTTGCCCAACCAGAGCACCAGAATCCATTGGAAAAACTTTTGGCTGAAATGGTTTCTTCACAGAAGGACACTACTGCATTTCAACAACAAATGCAGCGGGAGATAAATCAGACAAAGAAGGATCAGCAAGCTACGATGGAAAACTTGGCCAAGCAGATGAATAAGCTGAATTCTACGATGCAAGCGATGAAGAATTCTCAAGGACAACTTCCACTCGGATCACGGCCCTAACCCGAATGCTATGGCTAATGTAAGTCAATTAAGCATGTGCGGTAAAAAGGAAACAGATGGAGAGAACGGTGCCCGACTGCCCAAGCGAGTGGAATTTCCAGAAAGTCAAGTACAACAACTCATCCATCGCTATGATAATTTGTACCAAACACCTACTAATGGTACAAACTATGCTAAACAACCGTCTCAAGCATACAAACCTCCACACCATCAAATATACCAACAACAAGGTCCATCGCATGGCCAAGCGGACCCAGGATCTTCTTCGTTTAAAGAATTGATGCACGAGATGATTGCTTCTCAAAAGGAATCAATTACATATCAAAGGCGAGATGCGAAAGAGATAATCTCAAATCAAAATGAGATTCAAGCCATGAAGGAAGAGATGCAAAAATTGAAGATGGATCAACAAGTTACTTTGGAAAATCTATCTCGAGCAAGTGTTCAAAATGACCACTCACTCCAAGATCCGAAGGGAGGTCACGAGCATTTACCTTCACAAGCTCAAAACCGCTAAATCTAAATTGCCATAACTGCAATCGATTACGTTGCGTGGAGGAAAAGAACCGTCTGCCCAATTGTGCAACCGAGACACCCGTAAAAGCCGGCGTAAAAGAAGAAGGCCGCAGAACGACCGCACAACCCTACCGTCCAAGAGAGCAAAGCATGTTGAAGATGCTTTGAACCATAACAGGAAGAGGAAGCTGTCCCGATTATCCGATCGGAGTCTAAACCGATACTTCCTCCACCATTTCCGGAAGCTTTGGAAAGTAAGAGAACGCCGAACAAGGAAAGCATGGATTACATGAAGTTGTTCAAGAAATTAGAGATAAATATCCCTTTCCTTGAAGCCATAAAGATTCCCAAGTTCGGGAAATTTGTGAAGAATTTCATTGTCGGAAAAGTTCCCGAGTCCGGAAAACTCTTGTTCGACCACACAGTATCAGCAATCATACAGAAGATGCTGCCTGCTAAATGTGCTGACCCAGGTATGTTTACACTGCCTTGTCCGATGGGTGATGTTTTGATTAAGCAAGCCATGTGTGATTTAGGAGCGTCCATTAATGTTATGCCATTGTCGATCCTATAATCAATTAATTGGAGTTGAATTAGTGTCCACTAAGGTGATAATTCAATTAGCGGATAGGTCATGCATTGCTCCGATAGGTTTACTCGAAAACATTTTAGTCAGAATCAACAATTTTGTCTATCATGCTGATTTTTATGTAATTGACACAAATGATAGGCAAGTTGAAGGAACTGCGGGAGTGTTATTGGGTAGACCATTTTTAAAGACTGTAAATGCTATAATTAATGTGGATGAGGGTTCGCTAAGTGTAGCATACCATAACGAAACTTATGTTCATCGCATAGCTGAAACACTTAAGGAACCCTATGATCATGAGAATGAGAATGCTTTTTCTACTGACTCCATTGATGCTATTGTCCAAGAATATCTTGAGACGTATGTGATGCAGGATAAAATGGAGGTCACCTTGACTCAAGGACTGACCGAAGAAGATGTTGAAGATATGATGGACGAGGAGATCAGAGAAAGTCTCTTGGCTTTATACGTAGCTCCAAAACTGGAAATTGTCGGTAGTGTGTTTCAGCTTGCTCAATCAAGACGATTCTATAGTAGAATGGGCCGACAACCGTGGGATTGAAGCCCCAACTCCGAAAGAGATAAGAAAAGGACAAGCAAGAGGGCGGACTACCATCGTCTTGCAGTGCATAGGCCATCAACCAAGTATGAGGAAAAATTTCGAATAAGGCCTATGACGATTTCAAGTGGTATAAAGATCGTGGGAAGAAGATGAAGCGGGTGATCAATGTAGTGGATGTGACTCCACTGCACATACTATCACACGATTGATCTTGAAGAGGAGGTCTAGCCAAAGACTCTAAAGAGAGGCGCTTCCGGGAGGCAACCCGCGTTTCTAGTAATTTTATTATTTTATTTCGTATTTTGTTTCCATTTGATTTTATGCTTGGTGTGTTCTTCTTTTTCGCATTCTTGGCTAAGTGTGATTAGTTCACTTAAGTGCGCTTGTTGCCCGACATTTTCCATTCGTCGTACTGTGATGAGCCGATTGCCTCGCTTGCCCAAGCGAGGCGCCAAGTAACTTTTCTCCCCAGTTTTTGTTTTTCGTTTTTGTTTTCTGTTTTGAGTCAGTTTTTGTGAGTCTTTTATGCCCTTACACTCGAAAGGGTTCAAGTGTAAGGAGGGGTAGTTTATTTTCTTTTGTCTCTTGTGTTAGTATGTTCTTACACTTGAAAGGGTTCAAGTGTAAGGAGGGTGTTTTTGTTTTTATTTTGTCATGCCTTCTCTCTTTGTTTTGTCTTTTCTCCTTGCTCGAGGGCGAGCAAGTTTTAAGTGTAAGGAGGGGGGTATTTTGTGTCGAAGCATGCCAAAATTTTCAATTTTTGATACGCCGATTTTCTATGCTCAAGCATGTCTTATTTGTGCTTTTATGTTTCAATATGCTTGCTTGTAGACTTTGTGAAAATTAGATCTAGGCACATATGTGTATGTAACTTGGGATGAGGAAAAATAAACTTTGTTGGATCGAATTTTATAAACCACTCATTATATTAGATTTGAGCCTTAAAGTAGGACACTTCCTACTATTTCTTTTGAGAGTGTTTATCCGCAAAATTGCAATAAGTTTGAGTCATTTGTGATACATGATAGGAGGCACTAGGGATTTTTAGCCAAACGGCCGCGACAAAATTTTTCCGACCCTAAATTATCCCCTAGTGAGCCAAGTTGAGCCTTGACCGATTCTTTGATATGAGTTAGTAAAATATTAGCCAAGGCCTTTTAAACTTTCTCTTGACCCATGTTATTGCATGTCTTATAAACTTTCTTGTGCATGATATTGTTGTTTAGAGGAGTGTTACATATGTCCTCTATCTACCCAATTAAGAGGTGCTTTGCAAAAAGATGTGTATAGGTCGAAACTTGAATGTATAAGCTGCGAAAAAAAAGCGTAATGTAAGTGGCCCGATTGCCCGGTTGAGACAATCTACCTTGAAAAAGAAAAAAATATGCCATGAAAAAAAATATATATATGAAATATTCAGAAAAAAAAGATAGATGTGGCAGAGAAAAAAAAGAAAAGAAAAAATGGGTACATAAAAATAATTGTAGCATGTATTCGAAATTGCTAAGTGGTAGGAAGTTTTGAATTGTTACATTAATTGCACAACTAAGTGAGTTTGACATGCATAACATTGAAATATAATTTTGATGAAGCTTAGTACCCCTAGGACCCTTACCAACATCAATTTGTCTAAGTCCTAAGCTCCATTACAACCTAATGAGAAAGACCTCCTTGATATTGCTATTGTGACGATCTCTTATCGTGATTGCGTGGATTTATTTTCTTGAGTGGCTTGAACCGGACCTAGATTAGTTGAGTGATGAGCGAACCTTGAGGAGATCCACATTGTTTAGATTTTGACCAAGTTGATATATGTGTGTTTAGTTTCGAAATTTGCATCGTCTACTTGCTTGATGAGATCATATTTGCATGATTTGATTTGCTTGGCTAGTTAATTGGTGTTGAGAATTTTGGATTGATTGGTGCTGCTTCATGTCGTCGTTTTTCTTGTTTTTATTTGAGTCCGTGTGTTTGTTTCGTGTCTTTGTTTTTGTTCGTGTCTTTATGTCCTTGTTTGTCGTGTCTTTATTTTCCTTGAGTCTTTTATTTTTGTTTTGAGTCTTGGGGATTGGCCGAAATAACTAAGTACTTATCTTTTTCTCTCCTTATACTCGAGGGCGAGCATAAATCAAGTGTAAGGATATTTGAAGAGTCGTTTTCGTACTTAGTGATTTCAGGCCGAAAAATGCGTCAATTGGCCAACTGGTGCAGTCGCAGTGGCGTATAATGCAAGTTTTTGGCTCTGACGTGGCAGGATGACAAGGATATTAATTGGCGCGTTTTGGTGAAGAAAAGGCGCGGAAAATCGCGAGAAAGGAACGGTTATGAGAAAAGGAAAGGATAAAGAAAATATCTTAAGGTGGTTAAGGAAAGATCTGGTTTCCTTATCTACCCAAATCTTTTCCTAATCAAGATCTAACCTACCTTGGAGAGGAAGAAAAGGAGGAGTATATAAGAGGATGATGAGGGACGAAAATTACACACGCGAGACAATTCTCTACACCATAGAACACGTCCCCAAACATCCCGAGCTCACATTCCGGCCATTGCTCCCTTCCGAACCACCGCACGACCACCGCCGAACGATCGCCGCCGCCGAACCGAGGCCGACCGCCGAAGCCGGACAACCTTCCGAACCAATTGAACCAGATTTCCGTAGCTATTAGAAGAAGAAAAACACTTTTTAATTTCGGACTTATGTTCTTTAAATTCGTAGTTGAACTCTAGTTTTATTTCCGTTTTGAATTTAATCGTTTTCTAAGAACTTAATATTTTACATTCGAACCTCTTTGTTATTTCAATTCAAGATTTTAGTTAAATTTCGTAAGTTATTATTTTCTCGCTAGTTCGTACCTTAATTAGTTTAAATTTCGTGCATGCTAAATTTAGGGTTATTCGTGTTCATGTTTCCGTTCGCAAACCGTCCCGATTGTCCAACCGAAGCGTCGCAGAGTAGCTAAACTTTTTAGGGTCCGGCAGAATGTGAATGCACACGTGAACAAGATACATGAGGCTTAGGTGCTCATAATTTATCAAAAGGGTTTCGGGATAATTCGAATTAATTAATCGGCTAGTAGTTTAGGCTTGATCACCCTAGGTTGTGCGATCCGTAGCTAACTTAGTACTTCCATCGTTTCTCGTGGAACAAGGCTAGGTAAGTAGCGAAATTATTCGTAAGAGTAATTGGATTAAACCGATAGGAGACTATGAGATGCCCAACATACGAGTAGGCTCCTATACTAGGCTCCCTTAGTTCGATAAAGTCGTCTCAGCTATTAAATCTATTGATTGCCCAACAACGTAGGTTGTAGCTAGGTTAGGGAAGTAGCCGTTTCTATGCCCAACATGGCGGTTACCGAATAAGTAAGTGGGAGTGAGGATCACGCAGCTTTAAGTTACGGTGGTCTATAACTAGTAGATTCTTGAGATTAATTCATATTAAGTGCCGAGGATTGGAATTATGTGTGCATGAATATTCTCATTGGACCCGCCTTTCGGTGCCCGGTTAATACGGTTTAAATTCCGTTTTTTGTTTTTATATTTGCTTTTAATTTTACAAGTTCGTAGTTTAATAGAAAACCCAATTCTTGCGTGGTTGCTAACCAAAACCCTAGATAAGTAGGAAAAATAAAGTGTCTAGTCGTCCGTTCCATGTGTTCGATACCTGTGAACTATACTGAAGTAATTCTCTGATTTTTACAGGATTATTTGGTGCAATACAGCGATCACCAGACTTGATCATTGCTACAGGTAAGAAGGTCTCTTCATAATCGATACCTTCTTTCTGGGAAAAACCCTTCGCCACTAGCCTGGCCTTAAATGCCACGATCTCTCCATTCGGTCCTCTCTTTCTCTTGTATACCTACTTACTACCAATAGCCTTGCAGCCCTCAGGTAGTTTAGTGATCTCGTATACAACCATATCAGTTATGAACTCAAATTCCTAGTCCATCGCGATTCGCCATGAATCTGCATCTATATCTTCCACTGCTTCGTTGTAAGTCCATGGATCCATGGTGTCTTGTTCATCTGCCGGGAGATGGCCAGACGACTCCCCAGTGAACATATACCGATCAGGTGTAAATATCACCCTCCCACTACGTCGAACAGTGTCAGGCGCTATGTTAACAGATTGAGCAGTTACTCGTGGAGTACTATCTTGCACAACTGGCTGTTCAAGTGGAACTTGACCACCTTGTAATTCCTCAAGGATGATGTCGACTCGAGATTTATGGTTACTAATGTAATCTTCTTCTAAGAACCGAGCGTTAATGCTAACAACGATCATCTATTCTTTAAGATCATAAAAGGATCCACCCTACGTTCCCTTCGGATACCCTATGAACAACATTGTTGGGTGATGATTCAGTCCCCAACAACAACAAAAAATGTTGGGAGATGATTCGGTCTTCTCAGTTGAGAACTAACTCAGTAGCCCTGTGCTCTGAAAACTTACTGAAGATTTGAAGATCTCAAAACCCTATCTTGATTGATGAACCATTCATTTGTAATCTATTTTGTTTTGTCTCTGAGGATTCAGACTCAGCAGACACTCTGCATCTGGCTCAGGCGCTCAGTAGATTACCTGCCTCAGCACCAGAAGTAGATGTTGGGTGATGATTTTATCCTCAGCACTGTTATACTTAGTGGGAAATGATTATGTCTTCAGCACTGACCGTAAGCTCAGTAGCCTCGTGCTCTGTACCTATCTGAAGATTTGAAGATCCCAAATGTAACGCCCCAATTTTCATAACTTTTAAGGGGACGTCACCTCGTGCATAACATTTAATTTTCTCAATTTAATTTTTCAAAAATAATAGATTTATAAAAATAATAAGGTTTTAATGCATTTCAAAATAGCGGAAATCTTAAATCAAAAATATGTTCACCTATTAGTTCGCGGAATTAAATAAAAATAATTGCATAGTTCAAGATAAAACTAAATTAATAACGTGAAAGTTTCATAATTCCTTTTCTGTGTATGACCATCACCATCCGCCACTTCAAGCATCTGCCGGTCCATGATCTGAAAATGTGAAAATATTAAGGGGTGAGTACGACTACTCAGTGGGGTTAACCATTATCCAAACTATAAACTATAAAGGATTTAACATGAGAAATTAGACATGCTAGCCCGGAGGCTTAACCCGAAGGTTAATCTGCTATGAATTGCCCGAAGGCTAACCCGAAGGTTATACTGTTGTGATACACCCGAAGGTCATTCTGCTATGAATTGCCCGAAGGCTAACCCGAAGGTTATACTGTTGTGATACACCCGAAGGTCATTCTGCTATGAATTGCCCGAAGGTTATACTGTTGTGATACACCCGAAGGTCATTCTGCTATGAATTGCCCGAAGGCCTGCCTGTACTGAATAACGCATGAGAAAAACAGCATAGTGTATAATAAGGATAATGAAAAACAAACCCCACCTTAACCTCTTTGAGTGAATAAAAAAAATGATGTATATCAATGGATTAAGTCCGTCGCGCCAATCCTAACATGAAAATATTGAGTCTTAATGTCGTGATGTG
Organism: Lavandula angustifolia; assembly: GCA_028984105.1. Taxonomy (NCBI): domain Eukaryota; kingdom Viridiplantae; phylum Streptophyta; class Magnoliopsida; order Lamiales; family Lamiaceae; genus Lavandula; species Lavandula angustifolia. The sequence goes on from CM054811.1 coordinate 23,664,376, forward strand.
CATGAAACAATTAATCATAACACGTGCAGAATACCTATTTTAAAAGTGTTCCACAGAACATGAATTTATTCCAAAACTTCTAATTTTCGAAATACAGATTCCTTAATGATTCTAAAACACACCCGATTTGGTTTCAAATCAAAATGATAAGTCTTTTAAAAATTATAACCAAAACAATATCTGTTGTGCTAACGGGGTCGGTTTCTGACCTACTGTCCTTTATCTATACGGTTCAAGGACAAGACGTACTTTAAAAATTCTAAGATTTAATACACATCTAGGAGACATATGTAGAAATATCATGTTAAAATTTCAAAACATATAGATAAGTGATGTATTCAGAATATACAGATCATTTTTCACTCAAAAACCGAATACGAAAATGCATGCTCTGACTGACTACCCGAACATTTTTATTAAACTGCTTTCGTACAAGCACGTTAAAAATACAAAATAAATATTTTTACAACTCACTACGTGTATAGAGTATTTAGGAAAAAAAATCAAATAAAAAACATTTGGTTGGAGTGAGATATAAATATTTTACTAAGCTCTATCCTGAATGCAGGGTTTTTGGGTAGCATAAAAGTGAAAATTCTTTAAAAATATAAATACTTGTCCAAAAATCACGAAACTTTACAGAGACCTTAAAGACATCCTAAATGGCATCGTTATAATTTTTATAGAATTTTGCAAGTAACAAATGATCGAGTAATTGGCTCTGGAAATCTCGGCAGAAAAAGTAAATGGCAAGAGAGCTTATATTCTCATGAAACTTAAACATTTCTAACAACCAAAGAATTGACATAATAGAATCGGACACATCAAGAAACAAATTAACAAATAAATAGTACACATATCCTAAAAATTTTATATTTTTAACATGAATGACCTAACATGTATTATATTCTATTAATATTCAACATGGCCGAAAATAACATAAAGAAAATATGAAAAACAATTTTTCCTATCAAGCTCATGAACATTCTGTCAAAAACTGGCAGGCTACGAATAACAATTTTAAACAATTACTTAGAATGCTTTAAAAATTATACAAAAATTATTAAGTATACTAGACATACCTATGAAGCCTCTCCTAAACTTTCACGATGATATGATGTCGGGAAGGTACGTGAATAATTCTTAAAACAATTCGCAGGTATGCTGGCAGATTTTCGAAAAGTTTATGTGATGTTATATTATGAGCGACTAAAGGGGTATTTATAGGCCTAGAAATCATTATCTAAAGATCCCTAATCTTATAAGGTATCAAATATATTTTATCCATAATTATTTTCGTCCATATATAATTTATATAGAATTTACTCTATTCACTTACCATATAAGACATTCAATCCTAGATAAATTAGGATTTGGATAAATAAAAATAGATTTCTTTCCTAAAATATGTATATCACAAATATAAGATCTATTTTATTCATAAAATATAATTTCAAATTATCTCCTAATAACTTAATACAATAATAAATATTATATTATTTTATGATTCCTAGTTGGTTTAGGAAATCCAAAATAAATATTACTCTTGCCTAATAATTCTAATATTATTTCTATCTCAAAAATAAACAATATAAACATAATATCATATAAATAAACACATTCAAAGTTCAAAATAAATTTACATAACAAAAATGATTTAACGAAAAATAACATAAATGCTTTAATTCTCATTTTAATTTCTAAGGCGCTACTTACATAACTAAAACCCATGATATTATGCATGAAATGCAAATGCATTTTATTTATTTATTTAGGTAAAATTTCGGGGTGTTACAATCTCCCCTACTTATAAAATTTTCGTCCTCGAAAATTAATTACCTTTATCCATTAAATTTGGGTATCGTAGCTCCATATCTTTTTCTACTTCCCATGTCGCCTCACTCGCATCATGTCTACTCCAAAGAACTTTTATTAGTGGCACTTCCTTGTTCCTAAGTTCAATAACCTTTCGGTCTAAGATGGCATTTGGCGTCTCTTCATATGACAAATCTTTGTTTAGCTCCATTCCTTCATAATTGACTATGTTGCTTGGGTCATGCACATACTTCCTCAAGTTCGCCACATGAAAAATATTATAAATGGACGTCAAACTTGGCGGTAGTGCCAACTCGTATGACACTTCTCCAATTCTTTTGAGTATCTCAAACGGTCCAATATATCGAGGCCTAAGCTTTCCCCTCTTCCCAATTCGCACTACTCCTTTCATGGGTGATAATTTGAGGAACACTTTGTCACCCTTCTCAAACTCTATATCCTTCCTCTTCAAATCAAGATAGGACTTTTGTCTGCCTTGTGAAATCTTGATTCTCTCTCGAATCTTTGCAATCACTCCCACGGTTCTTTCGACGATCTCGGGTCCCAATATTCTTTTCTCGCCAACCTCATCCCAATGCAATGGTGATCTACACTTCCTTCCATATAATGCTTCAAAGGGTGCCATCCCTATGCTTGCTTGATAGCTATTATTATATGCAAATTCCACTAAGGGCAAATGTTTCTCCCAATTAGTTCCAAAATCCATGACGCATGCTCGCAACATGTCTTCCAAAGTCTGAATAGTTCTTTCAGACTGTCCATCAGTCTGTGGATGGTAAGCGGTGCATCGAACTTCAACTTGGTACCCACAAGAGCTTGCGGACTATTCCAAAATTTTGATGTGAACCTCGGGTCACGGTCACATACAATACCGGTAGGCACTCCATGTAGTCTTACAATCTCATCTATATAGATCTGTGCTAGTCGATCCATATTGTCAGTCATCTTAATAGGAAGAAAATGAGCCGATTTCGTGAGTCTATCCACGATTACCCAAATTGAGTGATTTCCTTTTCGGGTTTTTGGTAATGCTACCACGAAGTCCATAGATATCTCCTCCCACTTCCATTGAGGTATATCAAGCGGCTTTAACAAGCCGGATGGCCGTTGATGTTCAGCCTTCCCTTGTTGGCAAGTCATACAACTTTGTATGAATTCTGCAATAGTCCTCTTCATATTTCTCCACCAAAAGTGTCTCTTCAAATCATGATACATCTTTGTCCCTCCAGGATGGACAGTATATGGCGTGTTATGTGTCTCCTCTAAAATCTCCCTCATCATTTCACTTGCTTTTGGTACACAGATCCTTCTCTCGAACATCAGCGTCCCATCTGCTGCAATCTCAAACTTCTTATTCTTCCCTTCCAAAACTTGATCTCTTATCTTGCACAAAAACCTATCTCTCTTTTGTGCTTCCCGAATTTGGTCCCTTAGCAAAGGTTGGATCTTCATAGCTCCTAACTTAGTAGTAGTATCTTCTGTCGACGGTACAACTTCAATTTCCATCTTTGCAAACTCTTCAATCATTCGGAAAGTCTATAGGGCGGTCAAACTCCCTTTCCTGCTCAAAGCATAAGCTACGACGTTTGCTTTTCCTGGATGATAATAAATTGTGCAGTCGTAATCTTTCACTAGTTCGAGCCACCTTCTTTGTCTCATGTTCAGTTCCTTCTGTGTAAACAGATACTTGAGACTCTTGTGATCAGAATATATCTCGCACTTGCCTCCATATAGGTAATGTCTCCAAATCTTCAAGGCATGGACCACAGCTGCCAATTCCAGATCGTGTGTAGGGAAAATGACTTCACGATCCTTGATTCTGATAACCGCATCGTGCTTACTGAGCCAATCCAATCCCAATATGATGTCAAAGCCCTTCATCTCCAGGATGTACAAATATGCTTTCAAGGTCACGCCATCGATCTTCAACGTTGCTCCTTTTACTCGATAATTTGTTTCCTTTGCCTTGCCTACTGGAACCCGACCTTGCATGCTGCTGTTAGAGACAAAGTATATCAAAGAAGGGAGAGGAGGAGCTCGGAGACGGCGAAACCGAAGCCGTAGCGAGAGAGGTCTTGGACGTATGCATGGCGAGTTCGGCATGGACGTGGCTTCTGCATGACGTCAATGAAAGATTAATGATTTCTATTTAGCAAGTTTTTATATTTAGTAGTTGAGTCTATATTTAGTAGTTGAGTATATTTTTAGAATAAGGCCCATATAATGGGTAGGTCGAATAAGACCTAGTAGAGATAGTATTTATATAGTTTATCTATTGAGATTAGGGGATCCAGAGTTTTGAACTGAGATCAATTACGGCGTGCATCACGCTTGGCCGGAAGAAATCCTTCCGTGGGACTCTTTGAGTTGGTTTCATAATTTGCACTTGGTTTATTTATTTAAATTGTTCTTCTCTTCCCCTTTACTCTACCAATTGGTCCGACCTGCCGGATGACTAATACGTGTCAACAGATGGACTCACGCATGGATGAACTAGAGAAGGGGTTGAAGACGATGGAGAATCGGTTGTCAAGCGAATTGGATTCGATGAAGGATTCGATGGGATCGATGAAGGATTCAATGGGATCGATCCGTGATCTGCTCGCGGGGTTGTTAGCCGAGAAAAACAAGATAGGCGAAGGATCCGAGAGCGACTCACACCCTAATCCAAACCCTAATACTGAAGAGCGGCAATCCACGGACGGACCGCGGGCGAACGGATCGGAGACAGTGGTTGGATCGTCCGGCATAGCTTCAAGCGCACCACAAATGTCGTTACCTACGTTTGATGGCACCGGTGCGGAGGCGTGGCTCACGCGTGTGGAACAGTACTTCCAGTTGCATAACACACCTGATGTGAATAGATTGGACGTAGCTTTGGTCGCGATGGAGGGCGACGCATTACCGTGGTTTCAATGGGTGCGCGCAACAAGCCCAACCATGGGTTGGGCGGGATTTAAATTGGAAATGGTTCGAATGTTCGGCACAAATCCATTAGCCAATCCATTCGAAACTCTCGTTCAAACTCGACAGCTTAATTCGGTAGGGGAATATGTCACCTTGTTTATTGCACGCATGGTGCACGTGCCGGGGTTGGATGAACAATATTGTTTGGGGTTATTTCTCAACGGACTCAAGGATGAAATCCGATTAAAGATTCGGTCACGAGATGCGAGGACGTTGTCCGATACAATTCATCTTGCTAAGGAAGTCGAGCAAGAAGTTAATTTCAATCGCGGACATCACTCGAGCGCGTCACGAGGGGGTTTCTCGTCGTATAACAAATCCGGATCGCATGTGGTAACTTCTTATACTTCGGGGATATCGCCTACATCCCAGTTCCGAGGCAGTAATACCAAAGACAAACCGAGATCGGAGGCTCCCTCTTCGGTGGGGTCAACGACGCGAGAGGGAGGAACGAGTCGATTCCGTCAACCCCGGCAAATATCGCATCGGGATTACGCAGCGAAAAGGGCGGCTGGGAAGTGTTTTCGTTGCGACGAGAAGTGGTCTCCGACCCATAGATGCACGGATAAACATCTACAGGTGATAATCTTACCCGATCCGGACGATGAGGAAGAGGAGCGGCGGCATGTAACGGACGAATTACCGGAGGAATCACAGGATGACAGGAACACGGAACCGGAGGCAAATTCCATGGTTCTGACCCGGTTGGCTGCACAAGGAATTGACGGATCTCAAACTATGAAATTGACGGGTTTTATTGCAGGTCAGACTGTGTACGTCATGATCGATAGTGGTGCGAGTCACTGTTTTATTTCATCCCGCGTTGCAAAAGCCCTTAGCTTGTGTCCAGAGACGTCGGAACGATCCAGCGTTCGCTTGGATGACGGTCGCCGTTCGGCCATCCTTGGAGTCTGCTCGGATGTGAAGCTGATATTACAAGGACAGGAGTTTATATTAACATGCTACGTGTTCGAACTGGGAGGAGTGGATGTTGTTCTTGGAATCTCATGGCTGCGAACACTAGGGGACGTCCGGGCCAATTGGGAGCGCATGACGATGAATTTTATTCATCACGGCAAGCCGGTGGTGTTAGTAGGGAATTCGTCGCTTATTCGCCGGGAAGCTTCCTTACAACACTTGGTAAAAATCAGAGAGGAAAGTGGTCGATGGCTGGTCTGGATCGGGCTAACCGAGGCAGCACGAGATGACGAAAAATCGGTGGAGTGCAGGACGATGAGGATTGCTGAAGAAGGAGAAGCATTACGCGCTCAGATGGAAAGGGAATTTCCGGCAGTAATGTTACCACCAACGGGGTTGCCTCCTCCACGTAGAGTTGATCATCATATCCCATTAAATCTGGGCACTACGCCGATTTCGGTACGACCATACAGATATAGCCATTCGGCCAAGGATGAGATGGAACGGTTGGTTCAGGAGATGTTGGATGCTGGAATTATTCAACCCAGCTCGAGCCCTTACTCAAGTCCGGTGTTATTGGTGCGAAAGAAGGATGGGAGTTGGCGTTTTTGCGTAGATTATCGACAGTTGAATAAGCAGACTGTGCCGGATAAATATCCCATTCCGGTAATTCAAGAGATGTTGGATGAGTTACATGGAGCAAAGTGGTTTTCTAAGCTAGATCTGCGGTCAGGATATCACCAAATACGGATTGCTCCTCAGGACATTTCGAAAACAGCATTCCGTACTCATTCGGGGCATTATGAATTCCTAGTAATGCCCTTTGGATTGACTAACGCTCCATCGACGTTTCAATCGGCCATGAATGATTTACTGCGAGATCATCTACGTAAGTTTGTGTTAGTTTTTTTTGATGATATCTTGATCTATAGCAGGAATTGGGATTCTCATTTAAAGCACCTCCGAATCGTGATGAGCTTACTAAAGCGGGACTCGTACGTAGTGAATCCAAAAAAATGCGCATGGGGCCGGTTGGAGGTGGAGTACTTAGGCCATATCGTGTCAGAGCAGGGTGTGAAAATGGACCCGGGAAAGATATCGTCAATCCTCAGATGGCCGACACCTACTTCTATACGAGGAGTTAGAGGATTTTTGGGTTTATCGGGTTATTATCGGCATTTTATCCGGAATTACGGCCATATTGCAAGGGGACTTACGGAGTTGCTAAAGAAAGAGCGGGTATCAGCGTTCTTATGGACGGAGGAGGCACAAAAGGCCTTTCAAGAGCTACAAAAGGCGGTGACTACGGCCCCGGTATTAGCCACTCCCGATTTTTCTAAAGCATTTGTGGTGGAGTGCGATGCGTCAGGACGAGGACTCGGCGCAGTATTAATGCAGGAGGGGCGCCCTTTGGCGTATTATAGCAAGGCCGTCTCAGATCGCAGCCTAGCTAAGTCGGCCTATGAATTGGAGTTAATGGCTTTAGTGTGTGCAGTTCAGCATTGGAGACCATACTTGGTAGGGCGACGGTTCACGGTACGAACCGATCAGAGAAGTTTGCGCTATCTTCTAAATCAATCGGTTCGACTCCCGCCCAACATTATTGGGTGGCCAAGTTGTTAGGATACGACTTTGAAATTGAATACAAACAAGGCAGTACCAATAAGGCGGTGGATGCATTATCCCGACGATGTGAGGATACAGTGGAGTGTGCGGCGATTTCAATCCCAGTTTGGGTTGGTTGGTCTCGAGTTACGGATGAAGTAAAAGAGGACGCGGAATTGGGGCCGATTTACCGAGCCACGACCGAAGGGGTTTCGAGAGGTAATGATCATTTTCAATTAATTAATGGCGTTTTATATTATAAGGGACGATTGGTTGTAGCAAAAAGATCTTCGTTCGTTCCTCGATTGTTGGCGGAATTTCATTCTACGGCTCAAGGGGGACATTCGGGCGCTTACCGGACATATCGTCGATTGGCACTTAGTGTTTATTGGCCGGGCATGATGAAAGATGTCACCAAATTTGTATCCGAATGCTTGGTTTGTCAGAAACACAAATACGAGACGCGAGCTCCGGCCGGCCTGTTACAAGCTTTACCTATACCTGTGAGAGTATGGGAGGACATCAGCATGGATTTTATCGGGGGCCTACCACGATCCGGGCAGTATGACTGCGTCATGGTGGTGGTGGATCGTTTGTCGAAATACGCTCACTTTTGTGGGTTACGCCATCCGTACACCGCAAGGGAAGTGGCCGAATTATTTGTTAAAGAAATTGTGAGATTGCATGGCTTTCCGTCATCGATTGTATTAGATCGAGACCCAATTTTTTGCAGCGAGTTTTGGAAGGTATTGTTTAAGGCGGTGGGAACCAAACTCCGTATGAGTTCCGCGTATCATCCTGAGACCGATGGACAAACAGAGGTTGTTAATCTTTGCGTGGAAACATTTTTAAGGTGCTTTGCGTCCGAGAGACCGAAACAATGGGGGCGATGGCTTGCTTGGGCGGAATACTCGTACAATACCAACTTTCACTCGACGACGGGGATTTCTCCCTTTGAGATCGTGTACGGTCGGCCACCACCAACCCTAGTAAGTTTCTTGCCGGCAGAAATACAAGTGAAGGCCGTAGCCGATGATCTCCAAGCACGAGATGGAGCGCTGCGTCATCTGAAGATGCATATTAAGAGAGCACAAGACTATATGGTTAGAGGCGCGAATAAACACCGTCCTCATGTGGAATACGCGGTCGGCCAACGGGTTTTCCTGAAGTTAAGACCATATCGACAAGCTTCGTTGTTCAAACCCAAAAATGCTAAATTAGCCGCCCGATTTTACGGGCCATTTACGGTGGAGGAAAGAATTGGAGCAGTAGCATATCGGTTATTGTTACCGGAAGGTTGTCGTTTACATCCTCGTTTTTCACGTTTCTCTTCTTAAAGCGGCTCTCGCGAACACAAACTCGAAGATAAATTGCCGGAAGAGTTATGGGTAACCGATCCGAATTTGAACCGGAGTTGATTTTGCGAGAGAGAGGAATTTGGAGAGGAGATGATCGTGTACAAGAAGTGCTAGTGCAATGGCGTGACAAGTCCGAAGATGATGCAACTTGGATAGAAATCGAAGAATTTAAATGTCAATTCCCACAATTCCGCCTTGAGGACAAGGCTGTTTGGAAGGGGGAAGGAATTGTTAGAGACAAAGTATATCAAAGAAGGGAGAGGAGGAGCTCGGAGACGGCGAAACCGAAGCCGTAGCGAGAGAGGTCTTGGACGTATGCATGGCGAGTTCGGCATGGACGTGGCTTCTGCATGACGTCAATGAAAGATTAATGATTTCTATTTAGCAAGTTTTTATATTTAGTAGTTGAGTCTATATTTAGTAGTTGAGTATATTTTTAGAATAAGGCCCATATAATGGGTAGGTCGAATAAGACCTAGTAGAGATAGTATTTATATAGTTTATCTATTGAGATTAGGGGATCCAGAGTTTTGAACTGAGATCAATTGCGGCGTGCATCACGCTTGGCCGGAAGAAATCCTTCCGTGGGACTCTTTGAGTTGGTTTCATAATTTGCTCTTGGTTTATTTATTTAAATTGTTCTTCTCTTCCGCTTTACTCTACCAGCTGCACTCTCCTCTTCGCATTTTTCAGCTACTTTGTCGTAAAATCTTTTCGATATAAAGGAATCCGATGCTCCGGAATAAAAAAAGAACTACGGCTAATTGATTAAGTACTAAAATGTTTCTTGAGGGAGTCAAGTTTGCTAACTCTAACTGGATCTCCTCCTTAACGTTACAGGAATATTTCCCTCATGGCCTCCAGCAATTGTAGATTGTTAAGGTTCTCTAGAGGGTTATCTCTTATCCGTCCACTACTTAATGAATTTCTTCTCGGAGGCATCTTTCTATTGTTCATATAAAATTCAACTAAGTAAGGCATCTAAGTTCTCATTCTTAAGGCAACATTTTCGAGGACTTTAAATATTTTACATAATTTACTTGTATAATAATCATGCTCATGTCATGCTAGAAAAACATGCTTTCCATATTTCAAAATTAACTTAGAAAATCTTTCTTACCTTGCCGGCACGATGCTGTGGCAGTGATGATGGTCAATTTCCTGCATAACATTAAACAAGTCTACAGGAAAGTAGACCTGCTCTGATACCAATCTGTAACGCCCAAATTTTCATAACTTTTAAGGGGATGTCACCTCGTGCATAACATTTAACTTTCTCAATTTAATTTTTCAAAAATAATAGATTTATAAAAATAATAAGGTTTTAATGCATTTCAAAATAGCGGAAATCTTAAATCAAAAATATGTTCACCTATTAGTTCGGGAAATTAAATAAAAATAATTGCATAGTTCAAGATAAAACTAAATTAATAACGTGAAAGTTTCATAATTCCTTTCCTGTGTATGACCATCACCATCCGCCACTTCAAGCATCTGTCGGTCCATGATCTGAAAATGTGAAAATATTAAGGGGTGAGTACGACTACTCAGTGGGGTTAACCATTATCCAAACTATAAACTATAAAGGATTTAACATGAGAAATTAGACATGCTAGCCCGGAGGCTTAACCCGAAGGTTAATCTGCTATAAATTGCCCGAAGGCTAACCCGAAGGTTATACTGTTGTGATACACCCGAAGGTTAATCTGTTATGAATTGCCCGAAGGCTAACCCGAAGGTTATACTGTTGTGATACACCCGAAGGTCATTCTGCTATGAATTGCCCGAAGGCTAACCCGAAGGTTATACTGTTGTGATACACCCGAAGGTCATTCTCGCTATGAATTGCCCGAAGGCCTCGCTCTTCGAATAACGCATGAGAAAAACGAGATAGTGTATAATAAGGATAATGAAAAACAAACCCCACCTTAACCTCTTTGAGTGAATAAAAAAAATGATGTATATCAATGGATTAAGTCCGTCGCGCCAATCCTAACATGAAAATATCGAGTCTTAATGTCGTGATGTGCATGAAACAATTAATCATAACACGTGCAGAATACCTATTTTAAAAGTGTTCCACAGAACATGAATTTATTCCAAAACTACTAATTTTCGAAATACAGATTCCTTAATGAATCTAAAACACACCCGATTTGGTTTCAAATCAAAATGATATGTCTTTTAAAAATTATAACCAAAACAATATCTGTTGTGCTAACGGGGTCGGTTTCTGACCTACTGTCCTTTATCTATACGGTTCAAGGATAAGACGTACTTTAAAAATTCTAAGATTTAATACACATCTAGGAGACATATGTAGAAATATCATGTTAAAATTTCAAAACATATAGATAAGTGATGTATTCAGAATATACAGATCAAAAACCGAATACGAAAATGCATGCTCTGACTGACTACCCGGACATCTTTATTAAACTGCTTTCGTACAAGCATGTTAAAAATACAAAATAAATATTTTTACAACTCAATACGTGTATAGAGTATTTCGGAAAAAAAATCAAATCAAAAACACTTGTTTGGAGTGAGATATAAATATTTTACTAAGCTCTATCCCGAATGCAGGGTTTTTGGGCAACATAAAAGTGAAAATTCTTTAAAAATATAAATACTTGTCCAAAAATCACGAAACTTTACAGAGACCTTAAAGACATCCTAAATTTCATCGTTATAATTTTTATAGAATTTTTCAAGTAACAAATGATCGAGTAATTGGCTCTGGAAATCTCGGCAGAAAAAGTAAATGGCAAGACAGCTTATATTCTCATGAAACTTAAACATTTCTAACAACCAAAGAATTGACATAATAGAATCGGACACATCAAGAAACAAATTAACAAATAAATAGTACACATATCCTAAAAATTTTATATTTTTAACATGAATGACCTAACATGTATTATATTCTATTAATATTCAACATGGCCGAAAATAACATAAAGAAAATATGAAAAACATTTTTTCCTATCAAGCTCATGAACATTCTGTCAAAAACTGGCAGGCTACGAATAACAATTTTAAACAATTACTTAGAATGCTTTAAAAATTATACAAAAATTATTAAGTATACTAGACATACCTATGAAGCTTCTCCTAAAATTTCACGATGATATGATGTCGGGAAGGTACGTGAATAATTCTTAAAACAATTCGCAGGTATGCTGGCAGATTTTCGAAAAGTTTATGTGATGTTATATTATGAGCGACTAAAGGGGTATTTATAGGCCTAGAAATCATTATCTAAAGATCCCTAATCTTATAAGGTATCAAATATATTTTATCCATAATTATTTTCATCCATATATAATTTATATAGAATTTACTCTATTCACTTACCATATAAGACATTCAATCCTAGATAAATTAGGATTTGGATAAATAAAAACAGATTTCTTTCCTAAAATATGTATATCACAAATATAAGATCTATTTTATTCATAAAATATAATTTCAAATTATCTCCTAATAACTTAATACAATAATAAATATTATATTATTTTATGATTCCTAGTTGGTTTAGGAAATCCAAAATAAATATTACTCTTGCCTAATAATTCTAATATTATTTCTATCTCAAAAATAAACAATATAAACATAATATCATATAAATAAACACATTCAAAGTTCAAAATAAATTTACATAACAAAAATGATTTAACGAAAAATAACATAAATGCTTTAATTCTCATTTTAATTTCTAAGGCGCGACTTACAGAACTAAAACCCATGATATTATGCATGAAATGCAAATGCATTTTATTTATTTATTTATTTATTTAGGTAAAATTTCGGGGTGTTACACAAAAACCCTATCTTGATTGATGAACCATTCCCGTGTAATTGTTTTGTCTCTGAGGTTTCAGACTCGAGAGACACTCGCTCCGGTTAAGGCGGTCGGTAGCTTATCGGCCTCAGCACTGAAGTAGAAGATTCGATATTACTTGGACTCAGCGGGAGCAAAGATATCGAAGGAGTCGAGACCGAATTCGGTAGGAGTAGTTCATCGAACTCGAGCCGACCATCGCAGAGTACCCTCATTGTCTCTACCGAATGAAGATCGGACTCAAAGAACGGCAGAGCTCTTCCGAACCGTCGGACACTTTTTGAATATACAATCGCATTGTCAAGTATGAGGAAAAGAGAAGTCAGCTTCAGTATGCCTCGAAGTCTGTTCCGTCTCAACCACTCCATAATCCTCGACAAATGACAAGCATACACGTGTCTCTACCTACTAAAGTTGCAAGTCAACATATTTCCAGAAAAGGAGGGAAAGGACACTGTTACATCCTTCAAAAAGAGCCGTTAGCTACCAAAAGAGAGAGAGAAAGGAAGATCGTCTCCAACGGATCTTTTCCAATCTCTGCTCTATAAATAGAGGGACATTTCAAGCCTTGAAGAGTAGAAGGCACAAGAGAGAGAAACGAATGCGCATAAGCTTAACGACGAAAACAAACACAAGCATTCAAACGAGCTAGAACCAGAAAACCCTAAGTCTTCCGCAAGAATTTGAAGATCTATCTCCGGCGAAAGACTACCTTCTCAGCTCATAGGGAACCAAGCTAAACTGTTAGAAGAGCCTCTAGTATCCAAATCGACGATACACGAACCTAAAGCTTATTTCAGCTGTTCGTCGATCTAGAAGCCACTCTCTCATTCCCTATCCCTCTAACCCTAAGCTCAACAGAATATATCCATAGCTTAGACGAATGAGTTCACATTTGAACTTGTTCCTTATTGTAAAAGGACTCCTTCATAGTTGGAGAGTTTTTCAAACACTTCAGTTTGATGCATTTGTAAACTGGGACTTGCTCAGTATAATCCCCAAGCCACGGCTTTGTCCTGTGCACAAGCTGACTGAGACTAACTCAGTATAATAAATAGCCTCCTGAACTTTTCGGGACAGTGGACGTATGATCGATTGATATCCGAACCACTTTAAAAATCTGTGTCTTGTTATTGCTTTCTGATTACTGTTGCATTGATTTTACTGTTCATACTGAAAACCTACTTTAAAATCATACAACCGTCTCAAAGATACCGAACTCGTCTATTTGCTTGAACCGAGACTTGCTAAAACGGTTTTTCCACTCAACTGATTTGGGCCTACACTTTTCTGCACAGCTGAACTCTACCTGTTTGATACTGAATTCTGACTCAGTCAGCTAGCAGATCTTAGTAGAGTCAGACTCTTTGCCACAAATGATTCGGAAACGACTATTTGGTCTGCCGAATTATTTCAAGACGGCACTTTCCCCGAACAGACTGTTCGTGTTCAAAGTTGAGAAAATTGGAGTCAGGTGTATTCACCCCCCCCCCTCTACACCTGACCGTACACTCGGGACCAACAATTGGTATCAGAGCGCACGGTGTTCAACTAACCACCTAAGTTCTATAAGACTCTCGTCATTCTGAAACTGGTATACTTGAACAGATCCGGAAAATTGTTTTCACTGCATATTACTCTACATTCATATCATTATTCTTCATGGCTGATATGTTAGGTATAAGGATGGTACCTATGTTCTCAGTAGAGAACTATGGGGTATGGCGGGTCAGGATGGAAGCACATCTGACCTCCCTCCACGACAGTATGACTGAAGTACTTGAGGAAGGGCCTATCGTTCCTATGATCGACAGCGTCGTGACTCCGGATGCAGTTGCTGGAGGAGGAATGGTGACCGGGAAGAAGATTCCCAAAGACAGAAGTCTCTTCACTCCTGAGGAGAAGAAACTTCATAACTTAGACCGTGTCGCCAGAAACGCTATACTGACCACCTTAAGTGATTCGTATCTTGGCAGGGTTCAGGAATGCAAAACTGCAAAGGAACTCTGGGACACTCTAGCGCTACTGAGTCGGGGGACTCAGAAGATAAAAGCTAACAAACTAGCGCTGGAACTCCAAAAGCTGGAAAATTTGTCTCTCATGCCTGGTGACAAAATAGAAGATCTAAATATCAGATTCACGAATCTGATGAACTCCATCAACGGGCTGGGAAAGACATTCAGCAACCGAGAGATGAATCTCAAGATACTGAGGGCACTGCCGGACGGACACTGGACACCTTTTGCCACTTTATTGCGCCATTCTGATTTAGATGTTGTCTCTCCTGACCATATCTTTTCAGAACTTCAGGCAGAAGAGTTTGAGTTCGACAGACCTCAACGAAAGCAAAGAGCTGAAGCTGACATAAAAATTGACCATGCTTTCAAAGCATCAGTCAGCGCAGCATCTCCCGCGACGAGCAAGACAACGAGTAAGACTGAACCTTCACTCAACGACTTACAAGAAGGAAGTCTCGCTCAGAAGTACGCGCTGCTCGCCGTGAAGTATCAGAAGGAGAAGGAGAGGCGCAGAAAACTGACTAAAGCATACCGAGACACAAAAGGTAAGTCAGATTATACGCCAAAACGCACTCCTGACTCACAATCCTCTGAATGCAGAAAGAAGGATGACTCAAAGACCATCAAAGGATAGCGAAAACAAAGAAGAAAGAGTCATCGCTTGCTACAACTGCAAAAAGCCAGGACATTATCAATATGACTGTCCTGAGCTCAATAGTGCTGAACGCGCAGCACGCAAGGCAAGGAGAGAGAAATTCGCCAAAAAGAGACAATCTTATATTGCAGGCGAAATCTCAGACGACTCAGAAGAAGTTGACTCCTTCATGGATTCATCAGATGATGAAGCAGCTTTTATGGCCTTAGAGCTTGAAGCTGAAGAAGCTACTGAAAAGTGCCTAATGGCAGGAGAAGAGGATGAGGTAAATTCTCATGAACCACTTAACTCCTCTTCACACTGCACACACAACACTATTTCAGGTGCAGATGAGAATTTAGACGTTGCTACCACTTATGAAGAACTGTTAGACGAACAAATTCAGATGAGTCTGCAGCTCAGTAAGACTCTTCAAGAATTGGATACCTTGAAAGTGGAGAATCAGAGACTTTCTCAGGAGAGTCAGGCCGCTACTAAAGCCGAAGGACTTGTGTTGAGACTCAGGGAGGAGGTAAACTCTCTGATGGCCAAGTCTCAGCATCAAGAAGATCGAATTTCAGTTTTGACCAATGACTTAACTCGTAAAGATACCGAACCGAGTCTCATCGAAGCAAGAACTGTCGGGACTTCGGACCAAGCACGACACACTCGAAAAAGAGTGATGATGTGCCGGAATAGCCTGATGACTGAGCGTTACATGGGCGCTGAAAAGAAGCTGGAGGCTATGCTTGCAAGCAACAAGCCCAAGCACTGTAAGGAAGGACTTGGTTTCAACCGGGAAGCTTCCTCATCTCGCCCCCGTACACTCGAAGTGCGTCTAACCGATAGGTTTGTTCGAGGGGAAACAATAAATGCAAATGTTCTCGAACCCCTCAAGCAAAGAACAAACAAAAGATGAAAGCACCTCATCCTACGCATCGCATATTCGACCGGAAGATCGGTACCAAGACACCCCGGTTCAATCAAGGGGGAACTAGCGAGTTAAGTGGGCCGATCGGTATGGACCACCTCGGTTGACACATCCAGGCTCGGTATGGGTCATATTACTATGATCCTATAGTCGAAGAGGTTCCAAGAGTCGAGAAAAAGAAGAAAATCGCACAAAAGGCAAAGGTCGGCGATCCACCGCTCGAAGATCCGGACTCCCGAACTCGAACGACTTAAGAAGTCGGGTTTGACCAGTCCAAAGTGGTCAAGTATGTTGACTCAAGTGGAAAGAAACCGCCCGAAACCACCGGGGTTGTTAGACGAATTTGGGGTTACTAAAACTAACATCTAAGGACCCAAAAGCAAAATAAAGGGTACCCGAATATAATTGCTTTTTGTAGGTGCACAAAGATCCTTGGTATGTGGACAAGTGGATGCTCAAGACATATGACGTACCAAAGGAACCTACGAAGAATTATATAGTCGAAGAAGGACCCGAATCGAGTTTGGAGACAATGCAAAAGGCTATACAAGAGGATATGGATCACTCAGCATTGGAACTACCACAGTTCCTAGAGTATCATATGTTGAAGGACTTCAGCATAATCTTCTCTCTGTTAGTCAATTCTGTGATAACTCGAATAGAGTGATTTTTGACGCTGGTTTCTGTGATGTCATTGATAAATCCACAGGGAAAACAGTGTTTTCAGGTTCGCGTAAAAAGAATATATATGTAGCTGACTGGAACTCAGCAGAACCTGAAGCTTGTCTGTTGGCGAAGAAAAACAACCGTATGGGATGGCTTTGGCATAGGAGACTCAGCCACCTCAACTTCAAAATGCTCAACAAACTAGCAAGGAACACTCTAGCAAGAGGACTGCCGAATGAAGTATTCGGCAAAGACACTCAGTGTGAAGCATGTCTGAAGGGAAAGCAAACAAGGAATCAAAATCCACCTGTTCCATCTCCTTCCACCGATGGAATCCTTCAGTGCTACATATGGATTTGTTCGGTCCAGTCTCTCCAAAGGACGATCGGAGGCAAGAAGTATGCTTTAGTGGTCATCGATGACTACTCGCGCTACACATGGGTCATATTCATTGCCAACAAGTCTGACGTCAAAACAGAGTTACCAACGCTTCTGAAAAAGCTCAGTGTCGAGAAGAACACCAAGATAATCAAAATTCGTTCTGACAGAGGAACTGAGTTCCTTAATTCCATGGTAGAGGAGTTCCGCAAAACCGAAGGGTTGAGCATGAGACATCTGCTGCGCGCACCCCTCGCGAGAACGGGGTTGCTTTGAACGAAAGAATCGCACACTCAAAGAAGCAAAGAAGAACTCTACTCGCAGACTCGGGACTTCCAACCAAATTCTTGGCAGAAGCAACTGACACTGCATGTTATACTCAGAACCGATCTCTACTGACAAAGCAGAATAAGAGAACACCATATGAACTATGGAATGGCAGGGAAGCCTTCTTTATCTTATTTCCATATCTTTGGTTGTTCGTGCTTTATTCACAATAATGGGAAAGATCGGCTGAAAACTTTTGATAGCAAGTCGGATCGGGGAGTATTCTTAGGATACTCTCGAGTCGGCAAGAAAGCTTTCGAGTATTCAACTATCGGACCCTTTGCGTGGAAGAAAGCCCTCATGTTGTTTTTAATGAGTTTGCTACCGAAGACAGGAGCAATAACTCTAAGTCCGAATCGAGGACATCGGTATGCAACTACAGGGATCTCGAACCTAAAAGACAAACCTCGAAAGGATCCAGCTTTGTTGGGATGATGATTCGATGAAGAAACCGAAGATAAGCCTATCGAATCCGAACCAAAGAACACAAGTAGGCTGAACAGTTGACTCTCCGAACGCAGTCAATCCCGGGTAACTCAGGTCGATGAAGAAACCTTAGAGGTAACCGAGACCACTACCGAGAATAACAACTCGGGGGGGAACATCTATTAATGTTCCCGAGCCGAATGCCCCCGAACCCCGGAAACTCGGTAGATCACACTCTCATTCCTGAATTGGTTCAATCTCGTAATAGTACAACCGAAATGCCTAACTCACCTACTATCTCGTGTTGATCAAATTTCAGATGAAGAGCTGAAACATCATAGATCGTGGCTAGATGCTCACACTCCTGACCTAATCATTGGAGATCCTTTAGCAAAAGTCAAGACAAGATCCAGATTCTGTCAAGGAGAAAGCGCATTATATTCCCCGCTTCTTGTCTATCGAAGAGCCTCGAGACGATTGAGGATGCACTTAAAGATGCTGACTGGATCATAGCTATGCAGGAGGAGCTGAATCAGTTCACGAGAAATGAAGTTTGGGAGCTTGTTGACAGACCCCGACATCAACACGTCATTGGAACAAAATGGGTCTTCAAGAACAAGCGAGATGAAAACAACATTATAGTAAGGAACAAAGCAAGGCTCGTGGCGAAAGGCTACTGTCAAGCTGAGGGAATAGATTTCGATGAGACATTCGCTCCAGTTGCAAGATTGGAGGCAATCAGACTATTCCTAGCCTACGCAACACATCAAAGATTCAGAGTCTATCAAATGGATGTGAAGTCTGCGTTCCTCAATGGCGTACTGAAAGAATAAGTCTATGTAGAACAACCGCCCGACTTTCAGCAAGGACATCAGGTTTATAAACTCAGAAAGGCTCTATATGGGTTAAAACAAGCACCCAGGGCTTGGTACGATACCCTGTCAGAGTTTCTTCTTCAGAAAAGTTTTCAGAAAGGCACAGTAGATCGCACGCCTGTTCAAGGATTCGACCGGAAGACGACTTATTACTCGTGCGTGATCTATGTAGATGACATTATCTTCGGATCGAAGAACGTCGTCATGTCGTCAGGTTTGAGAAAATGATGAAGGACAAGTTCGAGATGTCAATGATGGGTGAAATGAACTATTTCCTCGGCTTTCAAGTCAAACAATCTGAAAAGGGAACGTTCATTAACCAAGGCAAATACACTCGAGACCTCATCAAAAGATTCGGTTGCACATCCGGCAAACCTATCAAGATCCCGATGAACACGAATATGAAAATCGATCTTGATAAAGAGGGAGTATCGAGAGACCAAACCGAATTTTGTGCAATAATTGGTTCCTTATTATATCTAACGGCTACTCGTCCCGACATAACTTATGTTGTAGGTGTCAGCGCTCAATTTCGGGCGAATCCTAAGCGAGCCACATGGACTCAAGCAAAGAAGATTCTCCGCTACCTCGAGGCACACCCGACATAGGTTTATGGTATCCATTGATGATAATATTGAACTAACTCGGCTATTCTGATGCTGACTATGCAGGATGTAGAATTGACCAAAAATCAACTTCAGGAACTTGTCAGTTCCTAGGCAGTAAGCTGATCTCATTGTTTTCAAAGAAGCAGCACTCAGTAGCCATGTCAACTACTGAAGCTAAATACATGGCTGCCGGAAGTTGTTGCGCCCCAAATCCTTTTGGCCGAGACAAGCCAGTTAAGAGACTATGACGTCATTCGTAATGAAGTGCCGATATTCTGCGACGCATACCGGTGCTATTGCAATCACTCGTAACCCCGTACTTCACATGAGATGCAAGCACGTGGACATTAGGCATCACTTCATTCGTGACCATGTCGAAAGAAGGATATCGGGATGGAAAAGATCCATCTTGACAAACAAAGGGCTGATATTCGACCAAGCCTCTAGCCGAATCCGCATTCAAAGAACTTTCGGTAGAGCTAGGTCTGCTTGGACCCTACTCGACCCCGGTCCAATAAGAGTCTTCAAGAGAGGACCATTTCAGTAAGGCGGAATGTTCACTCTCAGTACTGAGTATAACCAGTACGTAGAGAATCAGCAACCATCTACATGAGGTATCAGCTGACTACTATGTTCAGCTGACAGGTTTGCGTATCTCTACTCAGTAGTAACTAATAGAACAGTATTCTGCACTTATAATTCAGATTCAACATGGTATTAATTATCTTAAAGTTTGTCATTTAATGAAAACGACTCTCATTTAATGCACGACATTCTATACATAAGTATGCTGAATTCTGCCACGCTTTTAATGCATGTTATCTCATAGTTACTACTTAGGCAAATTACAACTGGCATTGACTTAGGCGGCTACTGTGATCATTACCTTCTTTATAATATCCAATCTTAACCGTCCATATCGTAAAGCAGATTTAAATTTGGCCTTTGATCGAAAACCGTTCACCTTCACGTTAGATATATATTTTCGATCATATCTTAGAAACCGCCATTAGTATATCTTCAAATCCTTTGCTCCGAAAATTCTGAGATCTCTAGCAATCCTTTACTTGCTTCTTATCTTCTCTATTCTCAGAATTGTATCGGTATGATTATTAAATCTGTTACTATACTTCATTATCTCTTTTCAGTATCGCTATACTAACTATTTTATGAACAAAGGATACTGATAATCTTTTCTTGTGACAGATAAAATGGCAAATCTCAAGGAACATGCAGGAAATCTTTCTCTCGTCTCCCCAGGGAACATGCAGGAAATCTTAGACAAAGACCGTGTCTGGTGCGAACCAGTCATGGAGTTTGACGCATGCGACCTTGACTTCATGGACGAGATTTTCTCGTATCTGAGAGCGTCAGGATTGGAGCAGTTTCTCTCAAGGAAGCCTACCTTCTTCCTTCCTCGACAGGTGTCTCAGATATACCTCAACTCAGATTCGATATCTGGAGACATCATTGGACGTTTTGCTGTCCACTCCATAGGCGATGCCTCTGTGCAACTGAAGCGGATCTCAATTAAAGAAGCACTGAGGAGAAGCTTCGCTTTGCCCTCTGAAGGAGTTAGCCATGTTGGCTACAACGATGACAGGATAGACGACTATCTATCTATATTCTCGCGGAAAGCCCGCCACATTCGTAGCGGCCTTCCCAAAGAACATATCTTGCCCCATTCCTAGTGCACTAGCTAATATAGTCACGCGGCTATCGACAAGCCAAGCGGGTTCATTCGATCAAGTATCGAGACCCAAGATCCAGCTTCATGATGGCAATATATGACAAAGCAAAAATCAACTCGGACGGAGTTCTTTCTTCGAGAGTTCATGGTTCAAGCCGCCAAATTTGATAAGGCAACGTGCAATCCGACGGTAAAAGGCAAGCGATGTATGGATCGAAGTCAGTCCCATCATGATACAAGATATCCGTGGAGATGACCGAGATCACCTTTGAGGACAAGGTACACTTTAATGTAAAGAAGATCAGGTTCCACAACAGAACAGCTGCTCTTCAGCAGATCGGTTCAGGACCGTCGCTTCAGCAAACCACGCCTACCAAGAAGAGGTCTCCTCTAGCGAAAATTTCTAAGACATCGGCTAAACGTCTGAAGAAAGCCATCGCTGATGTCCCTACTGAATCCGAGGCTGTACCGGAGGAAACTACTGAACAACCAACTGCTGAACAGGCTACTGAACATGCTACTGAACAACCTACTCAACCTATGCAGCTAATAGATGAGTCAGAGTCCTCCGAGGAGACTCATTCGGTGGAGAGGGCCGTCTCCACTGAACAAACTCAAGAAGTGGATCAAGGGGTTCCAGCTGAACCTAGCCAGAGTGCTGATATACAAACTCTGGAAAGCCCGCTTGATATTCCACCACTCAGCACTCTGCCATCTGCTGAAAAATAGACGTCCGCCATAGATCTTGACGACTCAGAAACGGCGTCTGAGCAAGAATCAATCGGAATGGAAGCCTCAGCGCTCAGATCTCAAGCATTCCGAGAGATAGGCGACCAAATACCGGAGATCGGCCGCACCAAGACTTGGTGTTAA
The DNA here is from genome assembly GCA_028984105.1 of Lavandula angustifolia. Classification (NCBI taxonomy): domain Eukaryota; kingdom Viridiplantae; phylum Streptophyta; class Magnoliopsida; order Lamiales; family Lamiaceae; genus Lavandula; species Lavandula angustifolia. The sequence continues at coordinate 23,686,330 of CM054811.1, forward strand.
TTGCTAGACAAGGCCGGGATCCACATGCTCCTAAGGTTCCGGGAGTGGCACCCACGGCTTCGCCTCATCCTTCACTACTCCCGTGACCAATTACATCGGGAGGAGCAGCACCTAAGGCGACGAGATAGGCTACTCCGGGCCCGCCGACCTAGGTAACTTTGATGATCCGAGGGCCGCGATGCTAGCCTTGCCGCACGATAGGCGACAGATTTCGAGCTCGGCCCCTCGAGATGGGTCGACCACGACGGTCGAGACCCACCCCATGATTCGAGCCACGGGAAGCCTCGATGAGGGAGTACCCCGGGACAAGGATACAAGCTACTGAAACTTCGATCTACCGCTCGGTATCCTTGGGCTCGTGAAGTCGGCGGCCGGGTACTTCAACGTCTGCAGCCTCGCTCGGCTCTTGCTAACATCTCGGTTTGAAGTAGCGCCCGGCCCCAAGGCCGACGCTCAAAGTCCATGGCCAAGGCACTGAAAAGCCAAGGAGCTCAGAACAGAGCTGTCCATAAGGTATGGAAGACAACTGCTGAAGCCACTAACACTGAGCTTCAGGGGCTGAAAACCTCTCTATCCGACTCAGCTGCCCCTGATGTCTCTTCCATTGTCTCAAATGCGCTGGCAAAGCAAAGACATGACTTTGAAGATCAGCTCAGAGTGATTCAGGAGGGACAGGCCAAACTGCTTGAAGAATTCAAGGCCTCTCAGTCCACTCATACTGAATTAGTCTCAAACCTATCCCGGGCCACTGAGCTCGGACTCAACAATATTCAACAAGCTCGGAGGATAAGGTGTCCGAGAAGCGACGGAATTTAAGGGCTGCGGTGAACTCTCCCACAAGAAATACGGTGAAGATCTTGCTTCGAGAGGAATGAGCCGCATGAGGCACCGACAAAAATCAAAGACAAACTCGACTCTCTGTCAACCTCTTACAAAAGCCTAGACCTAAAGGTATCCACTCCGACTCCGGTAATCATTGATGATGCCAAAAAGGGGGAAGGAAAGGATAAAAGGGAAGAAAAGAAAGACAAGGGAAAAAGGGGACAAGTCAACCCCCAAGGCGACCCCGACTAAACCCACGGCCAAATTCACTAAGGGGGAAGCTCCACTGAAGCCCACCAAGGAAACCGGGTCGATGCGCGACGCAAGCGAAGTTCGAGACTATTGCTTGCTCTTGGACCACTGAAGAGACCCGGGGTGTCTCCGCTGCGAGCACGAGCAGACCGGCCCAAGTGGCTCTGGAACAGCTACTCACGCAATCCAGACTCCTACTGATATTGTTAAGGAGGTTGTTGAGTATGCTAAACATGATGATTCAGATGAGGAAGAAGCCCCTCTACCACCACCTGTTCCAGGCAAAGGGAAGAAAGTACTGGAACTCCCGACCCCTCCAGCAAAGAAATCAAAGAGATACATTTCTACCGAAGAGGAGGCTCGAGATAGCAGTGACGAGAAGCTTGCTAGGGAGATAGCCAAAGCCGAGGCTGCCAACAAGCCTAAAGCAAAGACCTCTCAGAGCAAAACTAAGGCACCAGCTCGAGGCGGAAAGAAAACTACTAGGTTGCCTCCAAGGATGCTCAAGATTCATGATGATGAAGATAGAGAAAAGGAAAAGGAGCAACAGCAGAAGAATACTGAGAAGCAGAGTACATCCAAAGAGAAATCCAGTACCCCTGCTAACTCAGAAGACTCTCCTCACCAACCTTCCTATATGAGAACCAAAGAACAAGATGCTGAGATCGAAGCCATTTTCGCTCAGATGGATAGGTATCTCTACACAGGAGAGGAAGCCAGACAGATAGAAGCTGCCAGACAGAGAATACATATGGCAGACCTTGAGGCACTGAGAATTCGTACTGAACAAGAGGCCAGGCTGAGAGTACCTTCAAAAGCTGATATTCCTTATCGATACAGAAGGTTCAGGAAGCCAGCTGATCTGAAATCGCATAGATGGCCAAGGACAGACAATTGGATGCCTGCTCAGTTTACTTAGAGATGGGAATCTGCAACGATAGAATTTATCAAGCGCAATTATTTCTGGAGGTTCTGGCCAGACAAGGCTAAGACTGATGCTTACACAGAATGGATGATGATAACAGAACCGGATCTATACGTATACTTGCATAAAGCCGTGTCTGAAGGTATAGAAGTCAGTGTTCCTGAGCCCAGAATCATACCTCCGCCAAGAAGAAATGATGACTCGACCCATCATGGAGTAATAGAAAAGGAAGTGAAGAATGCTTTGCCGCGAACGAGAGGACATGAAGAAGATGAGCCGGCGGACTTCGCCGAATACTGAAGGCGAGGAAGAACTCATACGAGAATGTATGGCTTGCCCTACCCGAGTCGAATCGCAAAACTTTATGGACATGATCAAGCAGTACAAGCGTTCTTAGTATTAGATTTCTTTATCTTCCTAGCTTAGAAAGAGATGTAATGTACTGAACTTTCATATCTTATATATACATTCTCTTTTGGCTCAGACAATATCTTATTGTCTAAACAACCGTGTTTGTTTTATGCTTAAACACTCAGAATCACTGAAGTGATTGCTGACTCACACACTCACTTTATCTTACTTGTCAGCTTATTGCTTCTCTAGATCTAATAGTCTAGTTGTTGTGTTTCGGGGAATTGTTTAGATAGAGGGAAATTGTTTTGCCCTGCTCCCCTCAGTAGACTAGAACTTGAAGAACAAACTCCACTGATCCTACTTGTAATAATGTAAGGAGCTCTGTTTCTGATAGTTTAGTGTTAGCATAGATGATAGGTTTTGGCATCATCAAATAGGGGAAATTATTGGGTGATGATTTTATCCTCAAAGACCTTGTTATACTTAGTGGGAAATGATTACGTCTTGAAGCACGACCGTAAGCTCGGTAGCCTCGTGCTCTGTACCTATCTCGAAGATTTGAAGATCCCAAAACCCTATCTTGATTGATGAACAATTCCCGTGTAATTGTTTTGTCTCTGAGGTTTCAGACTCAGTAGACACTCTGCTCTGGTTAAGGCGGTCAGTAGCTTATCAGCCTCAGCACCAGAAGTAGAAGACTCAGTATTTACTGGACTCGCGAGCAAGATATCGAAGGAGTCGGTAGAACCGAATTCAGCGAGGAGTAGTTCATCGAACTCGGGAGCCGACCATCGGTAGAGTACCCACTGTTCTCTCTACCGAATGAAGATCGGACTTCAAGAACGGCGAGACGAGTCTTCCGAAGCGTCGACACATTTAGAATATACAATCCGTATTGTCAAGTACGAGGAAAAGAGAAGTCAGGTTCAGTATGCCTCGAAGTCTGTTCCGTCTCAACCACTCCATAATCCTCGACAAATAACAAGCATACACGTGTCTCTACCTACTAAAGCTGCAAGTCAACATATTTCCAGAAAAGGAGGGAAAGGACACTGTTACATCCTTCAAAAAGAGCCGTTAGCTACCAAAAGAGAGAGAGAAAGGAAGATCATCTCCAACGAATCTTTTCCAATCTCTGCTCTATAAATAGAGGGACATTTCAAGCCTTGAAGAGTAGAAGGCACAAGAGAGAGAAACGAATGCGCATAAGCTTAACGACGAAAACAAACACAAGCATTCAAACGAGCTACAACCAGAAAACCCTAAGTCTTCCGCAAGAATTTGAAGATCTATCTCCGGCGAAAGACTACCTTCTCAGCTCATAGGGAACCAAGCTAAACTGTTAGAAGAGCCTCTAGTATCCAAATCGACGACACACGAACCTAAAACTTATTTCAGCTGTTCGTCAATCTAGAAGCCACTCTCTCATTCCCTATCCCTCTAACCCTAAGCTCAACAGAATATATCCATAGCTTAGACGAAGGAGTTCACATTTAAACTTGTTCCTTATTGTAAAAGGACTCCTTCATAGTTGGAGAGTTTTTCAAACACTTCAGTTTGATGCCTTTGTAAACTGGGACTTGCTCAGTATAATCCCCAAGCCACGGCTTTGTCCTGTGCACAAGCTGACTGAGACTAACTCAGTATAATAAATAACCTCCCGAACTTTTCGGGACAGTGGACGTAGGATCGATTGATATCCGAACCACTTTAAAAATACGTGTTTTGTTATTGCTTTCGATTCTTGTTGCATTGATTTTACCGTTCATACCGAAAACCTACTTTAAAATCATACAACCGTCTCAAAGATATCTTGAACCGTCTATTTGCTTGAACCGAGACTTGCTAAAACGGTTTTTCCACTCAACCGATTTGGGCCTACACTTTTCCGCACCGCCGAACTCTACCGTTTGATACGGATCGACTCGGTCGGCCAGCGAGATCTCGGTAGAGTAAGACTCTTTGCCACACACGATTCGAAACGGCTATTTGGTCCGCCGAATTATTTCAAGATGCGGCACTTTCTCGAACAGGCCGTGTTCGTGTTCGAAGTTGAGAAAATCGGAGTTAGGTGTATTCACCCCCCCCTCTACACCCGACCGTACACTCGGGACCAACGAGTAGAAGACTCGGATATCTTGGACTCAGCGGGAGCGAAGTATGATGAAAGAAGTCGGTGAAACCGAACTCGGCGGGAGTAGTTCACTGAACTCGAGCTGATCTTCGATAGAGCCGACTCGGCGAAGCATGCTACTAAATCAGAGATCAGAGTCAGCAATGGCCGGACGTCTTTTGTATCGTCGATTCTCTAAAGTCAAATCAACGAGTCAATACGAGGAAGAGAGAAGTCGACTTCGGATCTCCTTGAAGTCCGATCTGTCTCAACCACTTTTGAACCTCGACCAATGACAAGCAACCACCGTCCTATATCCGTTAAAAGCCGCAAGTCAACAACTTTCCAGAAATGGAGGGAAAGGACACTGCTACCATACTTCGAAAGAGCCGTTAGCTACCCAAAAGAGAGAGACTAATGATCGTCGTCTCTAACGGATCTATCCTAATCTCTGCTCTATAAATAGAGGGATAAAATCGAATTGAAGCTCACCTAGAACACACAGAGCATTCAAAGAGCAAAATCATCAACGACCTAAGTCTTCCGCAAGTAATTCGAAGAAACAACCTCCGGCGATAGACTACATTTCTGCTCATAGGGAACCAAGATGAATTAGAATTATGCAGCCTCTAGTATCCAAGCGACGATACACGAACCCAAAGCTTATACTTAGCCGTTCGTCATTCTAGAAGCCACCTTCTTGTTCCCTATCCCTCTAACCTAAGCTCAACTGTTTAAATCTATAGCTTAGACGAAGGAGTTCACTTCTGAACTGATCCTTATTGTACAGGACTCCTTCACTATTGGAGAGTTTTTCAAACACTTAGTTTGATACCTTGTAAACTGACACTTGCTCAGTATAAATCTCAAGACCAGTGTTTGTCCAGTGTACAAACCGACTGAGACTATCTCAGTATAATACATAGCCTTCTGATCTTTCGGGATAGTAGACGTAGGATTGTTGGATCCGAACCACTTTAAAAATCGATGTGTTATGTGTTCTTTCTTTTACTGTTGCATTGATTTACTGTGTATACTGAAAATATATCTTTCAAATCATCCAATTGAGTTTCAACAAACTTAATCGACTGCACTAATCTACTAAAACTGTTTTGATAAAAACATTTTCCTAACTCAACTGAATTTGGGCCTACACATTTCCGCACTACTGAACTCTATCTGATAGGTACTGAATTCTGACTCTAGTCAGCTAGCAGGCCTCAGTAGAGTCAATAACTCTGCCACATGATTCAGAACAACTTATCTAGTCTGCTGAATTCGTTCAGTACAACACTCTCCTGAAAATGATTGTTCGCGTCTTAAGTTGAGAAATCGGTTTTCAGGTGTATTTACCCCCCCCCTCTACACATGAACGTACTCTCGGGACCAACAATTGGTATCAGAGCAGGAGTTCTTTAAGACTCTTGTTATTCTGAAACTGGTCTACTTGAACGGATCCGGAATATGTTTTCACTGCATATCATTTTTCATTCATATCACTATCTATCATGTCTGATATGTCAGGAATCAGGATGGTACCCATGTTCTCAGTAGAGAACTATGGTGTATGGTGGGTCAGAATAGAGGCACATCTGACCTCTCTCCATGATAGCATGACAGAGGTTCTGGAGGACGGACCTATCGTCCCAATAGTCGATAGCGTCATAGCTCAGGATCCAGCACAAGGAGGAGGGATGGTGACCGGGAAGACGATCCCCAAAGATAGAAGTCTTTTCACCCCTGAGGAGAAGAAGCTTCACAAGTTAGACCGCGTCGCCAGAAACGCCATACTGACAACTCTGAGCGATTCTTATCTCGGAAGAGTTCAGGACTGCAAGTCCGCAAAAGAACTTTGGGATGCTCTAGCACTACTGAGTCGGGGGACTCAGAAGATCAAAGCAAATAAACTCGCGCTTGAACTTCAGAAGCTGGAGAGACTGTCTCTCATGCCTGGTGACACCATTGAAGATCTCAACGTCAGATTCACGGATCTGATGAACTCTATCAACGGGCTGGGAAAGACATTCTCCAACTGAGAGATGAATCTCAAGATTTTGAGGGCAATGCCAGACGGTCACTGGACTCCCTTTGCTACTTTATTGCGTCATTCTGATTTAGATATTGTTACTCCTGACCATAACTTTTCAGAACTTAAGGCGGAGGAGTTCGAGTTTGGCTTACCTCAAAGGAAGCAGCGAGCTAAAGCTGACACCCAAGTCGACCATGCCTTTAAAGCATCGGTCGGCCAAAGCAGCTACGGCATCTAGCAAGGCTGAACCTTCACTCACCGACATACAAGAAGGAAATCTAGCCAAGAAGTACGCACCGCTTACCGTGAAATATTAGAAGGAGAAGGAGAGGCGCAGAAAGCTCTCAAGAGTCGTCAGAGACTCTAAGGGTAAGAATGAATATACACCTAAGCGCACTCGACTCGCATACTTCGAATGCGAGAAACAAGAAGACTCGGCTCGGTCGAAAGACGGCGAGAGCAAAGAAGGAAGAGTCAAACTCGCTATAAGCGCAGAAGCCGGGACACGCATGACCGTGTTGAGCTCAACACTGCTTGAAAGAGCAGCACACAAAGCAAGAAGGGAGAAGTTCATCAAGAAACGACAAGCATACATTCTTTGGTGAACTCTCGAGCGACTCGAGATGAAGTCGATTCCTTCATGGATTCATCGAGATGATGAAGCAACCTTCATGGCCATAGAGCTTGAAGTCGAAGAAGACACCGAAAAGTGTCTCATGGCAGAGAAGAGGATGAGGTAAACTCTCATGCACCATTTAACTCCTCTTCACACTTGCACACACGACACTATTTCAGTGCGAGATGAGAATACGGACGTCGCGATTGCATACGAAGAACTACTCGACGAGCAGATTCAAGATGAGTCTGCAGCTCAGTAAGACTCTTTAGGAGTTGGATACCCTGAAAGTGGAGAATCAGAGACTTTCTCAGGGAAGTCAGGTTGCTACTGAGTCAGAAGGACTTGTGTTGAGACTCAGGGAGAAGATAAACTCTCTGATGGCCAAGTCTCAGCATCAAGAAGATCGAGATCTCGATACTAACCAAAGACTTGACTCGAAAGATCTTGAAGCGAGTCTACTGAAGCAAGAGTTGTCAGGACTTCAGACCGAGCATGAACTGCTGAAGAAAAGTGATGATGTCTGGAGGAACCTGATGACAGAGTGTTACATGGGCGCTGAAAAGAAGCTTGAATTTATGCTAGCAAGCAACAAGCCCAAGCATTGTAAGGAGGGACTTGGATTCATCCATGGAGCCTCCTCATCTGCCCCCGTACGCTCAGAAAACCGGCTAGCTGATAGGTTTGTTCAAGGGGAGACCATCAATGCAGACATACTGAACCTCCTAGCTAAGAACAAACAGAAGATGAAAGCACCTCATCCTAGTTATCAGCACTCTGACAAGAAGATCAGCACCAGATCACCCCAGTTCAGTCAAGGGGGAACCAGCAAAGCAAAATGGGTTGATCAGTATGGACCTCCGCAGCTGACTTATCCAGCTCAGTATGGGTCATATTACTATGATCCTATAGTCAAGTGAGGATCCAAAAGTCAGAAGAAGAAGAAGAAATCCGTACAGAAGGCAAAGGTCAGCGGTCCACCCACTCAGAAGATCAGGACTCCTGAACCTGTAAAGCCTCACACATAATTACTTGAAAATATATTAAACCATAATGGAATATTATGAGTCTATTTGTCAACCATATAGGAACTCTACTACCAATTGTATAATTAGGGCATGAATTAAATTAGAATACCCCATAAAGTATGATTGTTCTTCATGAACATATAATATTATTCAATTAATTATACTACTTTAGGAGCAACAAATTTGAGTATAATCTTGTGTTACATGATTCCAAAATGATAAATTGAATTGCTCTTCAAGAACATGTAGAGTTAATTGTGCTACTTCAAGAGCAACAATTAAAATTATGAACATATAGCATTTGCCAAAATCAAGAGCTTGAATTGTTCTTCAAGAACATGTAGTATTCTTCAGGACTACAAATTGTGTTACTTCAGGAGCAACAATTTTAGTATATATTAAACTACTTCAGGCGAAAGACTAATATTTTCGAGAAACCCAATGGCTCTTTAGGAACATATAGTGTTCTTTGGGGATATCAATTGTGCTACTTTGGGAGCAAAGAACCAAGATTCGCCCATCAATAAGACATATTATATGAATAGTTTATCAAAAGTACATAATATTCTTAAGGAATATTAATTGCGTGCTGCTTCAGGAGCACAAAATTAAGATTGTATGTATACATAGATATAAATATTATACAGTATGCAAGAGAACAAAAACTGAGGTATATAGTAAATACATAGATAATATTAATAACTCTTCAAGAGTGTGAAATATTCTTCAAGAATATTAAATTATGCTACTACGGAGCAACAATTAAATTTCAACAAATAATTTTGAGTTGCTCGTTAAAAGCATGTGATATTCTCGAGGAATATGAATTGCGCTACTTACTGAGCAACAATATGGATTAAAGCATTAAATAAACAAACAAATAAATAAAAACGTACATTGAAATATTGATTGTAAATGCTCTTCAAGAGCATATAATATATTTCAAAACATTGATTGTGCTACTTCTGGAGCAACAATTTAAGTTAAAAATATGGTTTTCAATTGTTCTTCAAGAGCATTAATATTCTTCATGAATATGAATTGTGCTACTTCACGAGCAACAATTGTTATTTAACATTAGATAAACAAACAAACAAACAAATAAGTAAAAACCTAAAGTAAAAGCTCTTCAAGAGCATGTAATATTCTTCAGGAATATTGATTGTGCTACTTCTGGAGCAACAAGAAGGAAATCTAGCCAAGAAGTACGCGGCGCTTGCCGTGAAATATCGAAGGAGAAGGAGCGGCGCGAGAAAGCTTTCAAGAGTCGTCGAGAGACTCTAATGGTAAGAATGATTATACACCTAAGCGCACTCTGACTCGCATACTTCGAATACGGGAAACAGGAAGACTCAACCTGCTATAACTGCAAGAAGCCAGGACACTATCAGTATGACTGTGTTGAGCTCAAGCCAACGCTGAAAGAGCAAAGCACGCAGAGCAAGAAGGGAGAAGTTCATCAAGAAACGACAAGCATACATTGCTGGTGAACTCTCAGACGACTCAGATGAAGTAGATTCCTTCATGGATTCATCAGATGATGAAGCAGCCTTCATGGCCATAGAGCTTGAAGCTGAAGAAGACGCTTAAAAGTGTCTCATGGCAGGAGAAGAGGATGAGGTAAACTCTCATGCACCATTTAACTCCTCTTCACACTACACACACAACACTATTTCAGGTGTAGATGAGAATCTAGACGTCGCGATTGCATACGAAGAACTACTCGACGAGCAGATTCAGATGAGTCTGCAGCTCAGTAAGACTCTTCAGGAGTTGGATACCCTGAAAGTGGAGAATCAGAGACTTTCTCAGGAAAGCCAGGTTGCTACTGAGTCAGAAGGACTTGTGTTGAGACTTAGGGAGGAGATAAACTCTCTGATGGCCAAGTCTCAGCATCAAGAAGATCAGATCTCAGTACTAACTAAAGACTTGACTCTAAAAGATACTGAACTAAGTCTACTGAAGCAAGAGTTGTCAGGACTTCAGACCGAGCATGAACTGCTGAAGAAAAGTGATGATATCTGGAGGAACCTGATGACAGAGCGTTACATGGGTGCTGAAAAGAAGCTTGAACCTATGCTAGCAAGCAACAAGCCCAAACATTGTAAGGAGGGACTTAGATTCATCTGTGGAGCCTCCTCATCTGCCCCCGTACGCTCAGAAAACTGCTAGCTGATAGGTTTGTTCAAGGGGAGACCATCAATGTAGACATACCGAACCTCCTAGCCAAGAACAAACGAGAAGATGAAAGCACCTCATCCTAGTTATCAGGCACTCGACAAGAAGATCGGCACCGATCACCCCAGGTTCGGTTAAGGGGGAACCAACAAAGCAAAATGGGCCGATTAGTATGGACCTCCGCAGTGACTTATCCAGGCTCGGTATGGGTCATATTACTATGATCCTATAGTCGAGGAGAGGATCCAAAAGTCGAAGAAGAAGAAGAAAGCCGTACAGAAGGCAAAGGTCAGCAGTCCACCCACTTAGAAGATCAGGACTCCTGAACCTGTAAAGCCTCAGAAGTCAGCATCGACCGCTCCAGTGGTCAAATATGTTGACAAAAGTGGAAAGAAACTGTCTGAGACCACCAGGGTCGTGAGACAGATTTGGGTTTCCAAAACTAACTTCTAAGGACCCAAAATAAAAAATAAAGGGTACCTAAATATAATTCTGTTTTGCAGGTGCACAAGGACCCTTGGTATGTGGACAATGGATGCTCAAGACACATGACATACCAAAAGGACTTGCTGAAGAATTATACTACTAAAGAAAGACCCCAAATCGAGTTTGGAGACAACGCAAAAGGCTATACCAGAGGCTATGGAACACTCAGCATTTGAACAACAACAGTTCCAAGAGTATCATATGTTGAAGGACTTCAGCATAATCTTCTCTCTGTTAGTCAATTTTGTGATAACTCGAATACAGTGATTTTTGACGCTGGTTTCTGTGATGTCATTGATAAATCTACACGGAAACAGTGTTATCAGGTTCGCGCAAATAGAATATCTATGTAGCTGACTGGAACTCAGTTGAACCTGAAGCTTGTTTGTTGGCGAAGAATGACAACAGAATGGGATGGCTCTGGCACAGAAGACTCAGCTATCTCAACTTTAAGACGCTCAACAAATTAGCTAGAAACACTCTAGCAAGAGGACTGCCGAATGAAGTATTCAACAAAGACACTCAGTGTGAAGCATGTCTGAAGGGAAAGTAAACAAGGAATCAAAATCCACCTGTTCCATCTCCTTCCACTGATGGAATCCTTCAGCTGCTACATATGGATTTGTTCGGTCCAGTCTCTCCAGTGATGATCAGAGACAAGAAGTATGCATTAGTAGTCATTGACGACTACTCGCGCTATACATGGGTCATATTTATTGCCAACAAATCTGACGTCAAAACAGAGTTACCAACACTTCTGAAAAGGCTCAATGTCGAGAAGAACACCAAGATCATCAAGATACGTTCAGACAGAGGAACTGAGTTCCTGAATTTCATGGTAGAGGAGTTCTAAAAGCAGAAGGCATAGAGCATGAGACGTCTGCCGCACGCACGCCTCAACAGAATGGGGTTGCTGAGAGGAAGAATCGAACACTCAAAGAAGCAGCAAGAACCCTGCTCGCAGACTCAGGACTCCCAACCAAATTCTGGACAGAAGCTACTAATACTGCATGTTATACTCAGAATAGATCTCTACTGACAAAGCAGCATAAGAAGACACCATATGAACTATGGAATGGCAGGAAGCCTTCTTTATCTTATTTCCATAGTTTTGGGTGTTCGTGCTTTATCCACAATAACGGGAAAGATCAGCTGAAGACTTTTGATAGCAAGTCAGACCAGGGAGTGTTCTTAGGATACTCCCGGGTCAGCAAAGCTTTCAGAGTCTTTAACTATCGGACCATTTGCGTGGAGGAAAGCCCTCATGTTGTTTTTAATGAGTTTGCTACTGAAGACAGGAGCAGAAACTCTAAACCTGAATATGAGGACATCGATAGCGCCTACGGGATCTCGAGCTTAAAAGATAAAGTTGAAAAGATCCAGCTATGTTGGGATGATGATTCAGATGATGAAACTGAAGACATTTCTACTGAATCTCAGCCAGCAGCAGAAGTAGCTGAATATATTGACTCTACTGAACAGAGTCAATCCCAGGTAACTTAGGTCGATGAAGAAACTCAAGTGGTAACTGAGACCTCTACTGAGAATAATAATTCAGGGGGAACTAATGATGTTCTTGAGCTAAACGCCCCTGAACTTAGTGACTCAGTAGATCACACTCTTGTAACTAAATTGCTTTAATCTCAGAATAGTACAACTGAAATGCGTAACTCACCTACTATCTGTGTTGAACAAATTTCAGATGAAGAGTTGAAACATCGTAGATCGTGGCTGGATGCTCACACTTCTGACTTAATTATTGGAGATCCTTCTGCAAGCGTAAAGGCAAGATCCAGATTTTGTTAGGGAGAAAGCGCCTTATATTCCTTCTTCTTGTCTACTGAAGAACCTCAGTTAGTTGAGGATGCACTTAAAGATGCTGATTAGATCATAGCCATGCAGAAGGAGCTGAATCAGTTCACGAGAAACGAAGTTTGGGAGCTTGTTGACAGACCCCGACATCAACATGTGATCGGAACCAAATGGGTCTTCAAGAACAAGCGAGATGAAAACAACGTCATAGTAAGGAACAAAGCAAGGCTCGTGGCAAAAGGCTACTTCAAGCTGAAGGAATAGATTTAGACGAAACTTTCGCTCCAGTTGCAAGATTGGAGGCAATCAGACTATTCCTAGCCTACGCAACACATCAAAGATTCAGATTCTATCAAATGGATGTGAAGTCTGCTTTCTTGAACGGCGTACTGAAAGAAGAAGTCTATGTAGAACAGCCTCCCAGCTTTCAGTAGGGACATCAAGTTTATAGACTCAGAAAGGTTATGTATGGGTTAATACAAGCACCCAGGGCTTGGTACGATACCCTGTCTGAGTTTCTTCTTCAGAAAGGTTTTCAGAAAGGCACGATGGGATCGCACATTATTCAGCATTCGACTGGAAGATAACATTTTACTTGTGCGGATCTACGTAGATGACATCATCTTCGGTTCAAAGAACATCATCATGTGTTAGCGATTTGAGAAAATGATGAAGGACAAATTCGAGATGTCAATGATGGGAGGGATGAACTATTTCCTCGGATTTCAAGTCAAACAATCTGAGAAGGGAACGTTCATCAATCAAGGCAAATACACTCGAGACCTCATCAAGAATTTCGGTTGCACATCCGGCAAACCAATCAAGATCCCGACGAACACGAACATGAAAATTAATCTTGACAAAGAGGGAGTATCGATAGACCAAACCGAATTTTGTGTTATAATTGGTTCTTTATTATACTTAACATGCTACTCGTCCCGACATAACTTATGATGTAGGTGTACTGCGCTCGATTTCGGGGCGAATCCAGTAGAGTCACATGGACTCAGCAAAGAAGATTCTCCGCTATCTCAGAGGAACACCTGAAATGGGTTTATGGTATCCAACTGATGAGAATATAGAACTAACTGGTTACTCTGATGCTGACTATGCAGGGTGTAGAATTGACCGAAAGTCAACTTCAGGAACGTGTCAGTTCCTTGGCAGTAAGCTGATCTCATGGTTCTCAAAGAAACATCACTCAGTAGCAACGTCAACTACTGAAGCTGAATACATGGCTGCCAGAAGTTGCTGCGCCCAAATCCTTTGGCTGAGACAGCAGCTACGCGACTATGATGTCATTCAGAATGAAGTGCCAATCTTCTGCGACTGTACCAGTGCCATTGCAATCACTCAGAATCCTGTACTTCACACAAGATGCAAGTACGTGGACATCAGACATCACTTCATTCGTGACCATGTCGAAAAGAAGGATATCAGGATGGAAAAGATCCATTCTAACCGTCAAATGGCTGATATACTGACCAAGCCTCTAGCTGAAGCCAGATTCAGAGAACTTTCAGTAGAGCTAGGTTTGCTAGACCCTACTGACTCCAGTCAGTAAGTGGATTCAGGAGAAGAGCATTCAGTAAGGGGGAATGCTCACTCTCGATCTTGAGTAAAATCGATCGTAGAGACTCAGCAACCATCTACACGAGGTATCAGCTGACTACGATGTTCAGCTGACAGATTTGCGTATCTCTACTCGGTAGCCAATAGAATAGTTACATATAGGGGGGATTTTGACTTAGCAAAATGCGCAGTATGTTCAGCTTGTCTTTAAGGTATCTACTCGTATAATAATAATAAAAATAATAATAATATAATGGGGGCGCGTGACACTACACGCAGGACACGAGGGAGGCTCTGTGCTATTACATATAGGGAGATAAACTACACCTTTCTAAATCATAGGGGGTAAATTGCACCTTCGCGAAACCATAGGGGGGTAAAATTCACCCGACTCTTACCTTTGAATGGTAATGTAAATTTCTTCGATAGAAAAGGGAGTGGCCGGTGCACTACACACATTTCATTTCAATATTATAAAAATTTAGTGAAATCTTTATCATTTGGAAGAAGCTGCCGAAAGGATAACGACAATGAAAAACAGACAGAAGCAGAAAACACAACACAAACTGTCGAACTTACTGCCTAACTTATTCCACGAATCATGGCCCAAATAATTATTAAATCAAAAATCATTAAATCAGATAATTTTTACTTGCCGAATCAAAAAACTTTAGAGTTTTGATGAAACTCATTCAGTCCAAAATGTACTTCACTTAAAATTTGATTGGAAGTATAAAATATTATCTCATTATTAATTTATCTAAAAATAATAGGACGGCCGAAAAAACTATTCAACCCACGTTCACCATTTGAATCCATAATGCAGGAACTTGAAAGATACCTACATCAGAGATACATATAAACACATTCATCTACAAGATCACATAAAGTATGCACATATTGTAATACCACCCCGTCCTCACACTTACATAAATACACATACATCATTACAAACCATATTGAGGTTCCAAGTTCCAACAATGGCAGTAGCTGAGGAAACAGTGAGACTCTGTATCTATGCAGCATTGTTGATCCTCTCTTGGTCTTCCGCCATGGCCTCAAACTCTGCTCAGCCGATCAAAGGCGTTTATTATCCTTCGTGGGCTCAAACCGACCTATCTTCCATCAAAACAAAGCTTTTCACTCACATCTACTACGCATTTCTAGCTCCAGACAGCGCCACCTACAAATTCAACGTCGACCAAACAACAGCTCCCACCCTCGTAAACTTCACCTCCACCTTTCATGCAAGGAAGCCTCCCGCCAAGACACTCTTCTCCGTGGGCGGCGCCGCCGAAGGCACCGCCCTGTTCTCCCGTTTAGCTTCCACCTCCTCCTCCCGCTCGGCCTTCATCCACTCAAGCATACAAGTAGCTAGAAAATTCGGTTTTGATGGAGTCGATTTGGATTGGGAGTTTCCAGAAACTTCTACCGACATGGAGAACTTCGGGTACTTGGTGGAGGAGTGGCGCGGGGAAGTTCAGAAGGAGGCGGAAGCCACCGGGAAACCGCCGCTCCTCCTCACGGCGGCGGTCTACTACTCCTCCGACACGTTCCTCTCCGGCGAGAAGCGGGCGTATCCGGCGGACTCGATCAGCAAGAATTTGGACTTTATCAATGTCATGAACTACGACTACTATGGAGCGTGGAACAAGACCATAACGGGTGCTCAAGCGGCACTATTTGACCCGAATAGCAATTTAAGCACTAGTTTGGGCTCGGGTCGTGGATCCGGGTAGGGGTGCCACGGAGCAAACTGATCATGGGGATGCCCTTGTATGGACGGACGTGGCAGCTCAAGGACCGGAGATTCAACGGTGTGGGTGCGGAGGCCATCGACGTGGGGCCCGGTTGGAACAAGACCGGAGTGCTGACTTATGCTGAGGTGGTGGAGTTTAATAAGGCCAACAAGGCTAAGGTTGTGTATGACGTGGCAACCGCATCTGTGTACTCGGTCGCGGGGGATTACTGGGTCGGGTATGATGATAAGAGGACTGTGGCTGTCAAGATTGGCTATGCTAGAAGCTTAGGGCTACGTGGCTACTTCTTCTGGGCTGTTAATGGTGATCATAAATGGAGCATTTCCAAAACTGGTATATCTAAACAGTTTAATGCACTAATTTCGTAGTTAATTGGATCTTAACTCTTTCTCTTCTTGTGTTGTGTTCTTGCAGCTTCAAAACTATGGTCTTTCTGATATGGAATTGTTGACGTCACGTGTGAAGATTATTTATGGTCATTCATAATTGTTTCCTAGATTCTTGTGTGATGTTGTCTAACGAGTCAAGATCTATATGACGGGTCTTAAACCTATCTCAGTTCAGTTGGTGTTTATTGTTTGTGCAACGTTCGTAACATATGATATTTATTTTAATAAAACTGCTATATTACATGCAAAGCTGCTCTGTTCAAAATAGGACAAAGAAAGAAAATAGTACAAATCATAGGAGTCTTGATTTTGGATCACTGAATGTCTGCATCATCAATTTTCACTGTCCCATGCCATGGAAGCTGCAAAGCAAAGAATAATTTGTAACATTAATTTCATGATTAACAAAGATTCTAGCAGTTTGTAATGAAGATGAAAAGTGTTGAATAATCAGACAAGAATTTCAAATATCATAACCATAGTTGTATACCTGTCTTAGCAAGAGTCCAGTTGCTGTCATCACCAAGCGCCCAAAAGAAATACCCACCGAGTCCCTGAGCCTTAGCAAACCTAACCTTGTACTCGATCGAAGTCGCATCATCGTAGCTAATCCAATCAGTCCCAACATACGAATACGTAGACACGGTCGTCTTGTCAAACACAACAGTCGCGTTATTGGCAGCATTGAACGCCACCACACCCGAATAAACCAGCATGCCCCCACCTTGGCCCGTCCCCACAGCAGGCGCTCCGATCCCATGCTCATTCGGATCCTTCAACTCCCAAGTCCTCCCATACACCGGCATCCCCATCACTATCTTCTTCGAAGGCACACCGTCTCTCTTCCATGCCGAAACACCATAACTAGCACTAACATTAGTTGACTTATCGTAGAGCTGGGAGTTGGCGCCTGTCACGTTAGGCTCCCAACCGCCGTGATAGTCGAAGCACATTGGACTCAGCATGTCTAGATACCTCCCCACGGAATCTCCCGGATACGTCCGTGCAACGGGGTAGAGCAAATCGGAAGAGTAGTAAACGGCAGCTGATAAAAGAAGCCTAGGCTTGGCTGAGGAAAGTGACTCTTGGTTAACAGCAGCGCGCCATTCTTTGAAAAGCAATCCAAGATTGGACATGTCAACGGAGTTACTAGGGAATTCCCAGTCGAGATCAAGGCCGTCGAATCCGTTCTGTCGTGCTGCACCGATTGCGGATTGGATGAATGCAGCACGGTTATCGGAGCTACTCACCATGGTGGAGAAAGTGGCAGGGACGGCCCCTGCTCCGCCTATGGAGAGGATGGCTTTGGATGGGGGGCTGGCGCCGTGGAGAGTCGAGGTGAAGGCCCCCATCCACTGCTCGTCATTCTGATTGATCAGAATCTGGAAAGTGGAGGCGTCTATTAGGACGAAAGCATACAGCACATGCGTGAAATAGGCAGTTGGTATGGCCGAGGGTGGTAGAGACTCTGCCTGCCATGAAGGCCAGTATGCAGCTTTGACACCTGGGCGCGGTTGAGGAAGAGAAACTGCAAGGCGAGAATAAGCACACGAAGCTTGATAGAGAGTGAGCAACAGAGCAAGAAAAAGGGAGAGTTTTAACTTCTGATTAGCCATGTTATAGTTTCTATTCTTCGAATGATCACACTATATATTCTTACATGTACAGAAACATGTGCTTATATAGCCCTTCGAATGATCACACTATATATTCTTACATGTACAGAAACATGTGCTTATATAGCCTATAGATTCAAGGAACGTTGAATCGACGCGGACATGCACAAAAACACAAACATGGTGTTTGTTGTATGTGTCTCGTACTGACCAGATTCTTGTTTGGAGTGGAGTTGCTTAAATCTTGGATAATCTTGTCTGAAACAACTCCCCGACTTTCTCTATAATTTGCTTTACAAGTTCGCTATTTGCTAAGAATATTCATCTAATAAAAGGGTCAAAATAGTTTTTATGTTTGAAGTTTTAAACATGGAGGATCGATGATTACTTTGAGTGCAAGAACAAGAAAACTGTCAATACCTAAAAACCTACATAGCATAATGTAATATACTTAGAAAGCATTATAAATCACCAGATCCAAACTTTCCAGAAAGAAGCCAGAGATAAGTGTCATAATTTAAAACTTCTATTAATCCAAATTCAAAACATCGCCAAAGTCTTACAACAGATGCAACAGAACTAAATCTACTAGAATAAAGCATCGAAAAAAACACACCAGCAGGCCTTAGAACCCTAGCTTGGTGCGGCGCCAATGCCTGCGCTTGGCATTATACCTACATGAAAGAGATCGACGGCGGATTTAAGCAAAACACAATTGAGAATAAAAATAAAGTAACATTACCTGATGGTATTATCCGTGCGCATGCGAATCCAGTAAGGAATTGGTCTATTTTGACTTTGCTTCTTCGCCAGTTTCTTCTTTATCATGAAAGTCTTGTGCGACGGCTGTTAACAATTTCCTTCAGTTTACAGAATGCAAAACCAACAAAAATAACCATTCTACAGCACAAATTCACACACACAGATACCGTAGACAGAGAGAGGGGTTACCATTTTCGCTGGGCGGAAGCTCCGAAATAACACGACGGTTTCTGTATTCGGACGGCAATGAACCCTACATGAAAGCTCTAGGGATTTTGTTGAATATACGACCAAATTATAAACGTGGGCCCAGCATTTCCGGTCCACTAAAATATGGGCCGCAGGAAAAATGGAGAATTAGTTTGTCAAATTTATTTTAATTTTTCTTTTTCGCGAAATCCCGATTTATGGATTTCTTTTAAGATTTAATATTATTTAGCTATTAAATGTAATACTCCCTCCCTCCCATACCCTTTCTATAGCACGATGATTAAGAAACTTGTATTGTATAGTGTATGTTGTTTGATTTTAAGTTGTTAATTTTAATTTATAAATTTTTTAATTTTTTTATAAACATGACACTTTCCATTGAAAAAAAAAAAAGAGAAAACATTTCTATGGAATGAGAAGTAATATTATTAGCATAACATTTTCTAGTAACAAACTTATTGAATTTTTGTCGTTGAAGAAGGTTCCGTTGTAAGCCCGTTGACGCATAGTAAAAAATGTTTACCAGAAAAAGAAACTGGAGGGTGGGAAAATATTCGATGGAGCGCCATTATAGAGAGAGCCGAAATTAGGCGTATATAAACCCAAGATGGGGCATCCAGCAACTGGGTTCTCCCTCTCGTCTCAAATTTCTTCATCTTTTTTGAGGTTATTTTTGCATGGGAGGCCTGGATATATAATATTCCTTAATTCCGTCTCATCACAACCAAAATATTTTGCCGGGAGGAGGATAGACAAGTATATTGTTATGCTTTCATCTTTCTTCCCCAATTGGTCTCCTCGCAGTTTCTTTTAAATAATCTACAAAAAATAAAATAAAAATGGCTGATGTATCCTTGGAAACCCTCAAGAATGTTGATCTTGTAAGCATGCTTTTTATCTTTATCTAACGTTAATCTTACTCTATTTTTCTTTTTACATAAGAAAATTATAGGAGTTTGTGGGAATGTTTGGTTTTCCATAGGAGAAAATCCCTATTGAGGAAGTGTTCAAACATCTACAAAGTTCAAGGGAGGGTTTAACAACAACAGAAGGAGGAAAAAGGCTCGAGAGATTTGGGCCTAATAAACTTGAGGAGAAGAGTGAGAGCAAATTCCTCAAGTTTCTTGGATTTATGTGGAATCCTCTTTCGTGGGTTATGGAGATTGCTGCTGTAATGGCCATTTTGTTGGCCAATGGAGGGGTAAAATACAGTCGCTAGCTTTGTTTCTATTCTCTTCTTAAACAATAAATATTTAATCTCCTACTTGCAGGGCAAGCCTCCGGACTGGCAAGATTTCGTTGGAATCACGGTGCTTCTAATTATCAACTCCACCATTAGTTTCATCGAAGAAAATAGTGCTGGAAACGCCGCAGCTTCTCTTATGGCTGGCCTTGCTCCCAAAACCAAGGTGCATTTTCTGTTAACTTGTATCAATTGAGACCTCGTTGTTAATTAATCAGGTGATTTTGTTTGGATAAACAAAAGGTTCTGAGGGATGGGAAATGGAGTGAGCAGGATGCAGCCATTTTAGTTCCAGGAGACATGATAAGTGTAAAGCTGGGAGATATTATCCCGGCGGACGCCCGTCTCTTGGAGGGCGACCCTCTCAAGATCGATCAGTCTGCTCTCACAGGGGAGTCTCTGCCTGTCACCAAGAATCCCGGAGATGCAGCTTTCTCCGGCTCCACCTGCAAGCAAGGCGAAATCGAGGCTGTAGTCATTGCAACCGGCATTCATACCTTCTTCGGAAAGGCTGCTCATCTTGTTGATAGCACCAACAATGTGGGACACTTCCAGCAGGTATCTTGTTGGTGTAGAATATCTATATCTATCTTGATTTTGATGATATGTTGTTGTGAATTGTGATAAGGTGTTGACTGCTATTGGGAACTTCTGCATCGTTTCCATTGCTATAGGAATGGCGATTGAGATCGTAGTGATGTACCCCATCCAGCATAGGCCGTACAGGCAAGGAATCGACAATCTTCTAGTGTTGCTAATTGGTGGGATTCCAATCGCCATGCCAACGGTTCTGTCGGTTACAATGGCGATTGGGTCCCACCGGCTATCTGAGCAGGGCGCCATCACCAAGAGGATGACTGCAATTGAGGAGATGGCCGGAATGGATGTACTGTGCAGTGACAAAACTGGAACTCTCACTCTCAACAAGCTCACAGTCGACAAATCTTTAATCGAGGTGTTCCCCAAGAATCTTGATGCTGAAGTCCTCATCTTGCATGCTGCTAGAGCCTCCAGAGTTGAGAATCAAGATGCCATTGATGCCTCAATTGTTAACATGCTTAGTAATCCCAAAGAGGTAAATTTGATCAACTTTTTCGAATTTGTATCATCTTTGTTGTGACATGTGAGTTTTCTTAGGCGAGGGCCGGTATCACTGAGGTGCATTTCTTACCTTTTAACCCGGTGGATAAACGTACTGCGATCACTTATCACGACTCTGATGGGAACTGGCATCGATCCAGCAAAGGCGCTCCTGAGCAAGTAAACAGAATTACATATTTGTATTTACATTAGTTTGCCAGTTGCTACCCATTTTTCTGAAATTTGATAGATTATTGAGCTGTGTAAACTGGAAGGGGATGAGCTGAACAAGGCTCAACAGATCATTGACAATTTTGCTAACCGCGGTCTTCGCTCTCTTGGAGTTGCTCGGCAGGTAAGCTAGATAGATAGTTAGTTCAAACTACTACCACCAGTTACCACTGACTGAGTATATATGTGCAGACTATACCAGAGAAAACTAAAGATGGTAATGGTGGACCTTGGGAGTTTGTTGGTTTGTTGCCTCTATTCGACCCGCCAAGGCACGACAGTGCAGAGACCATCAAGAGAGCTATTGATCTCGGAATCAGTGTGAAGATGATCACCGGTGATCAGCTGGCCATCGGTAAAGAGACTGGCCGTAGACTCGGCATGGGGATCAACATGTATCCATCTTCTTCCCTACTTAGCCAGAGCAAGGATGAGTCCATTGATGATCTGATTGAGAAGGCAGATGGCTTTGCCGGCGTCTTTCCTGGTATAATAGAGTTTATATGATCAGAACTAAATAGAGTTGATTTGATTTGATTTGATTGATGCTTCTGTTGTTAGAACACAAATACGAGATAGTGAAGCGGCTGCAAGAGAGGAACCACATCTGCGGCATGACCGGAGATGGTGTGAACGATGCACCCGCCTTGAAGAAGGCAGACATAGGCATTGCTGTAGCAGACGCAACCGATGCTGCTCGGAGTGCTTCAGACATAGTCCTGACCGAGCCGGGGCTGAGCGTGATTGTGAGCTCGGTGCTGACCAGCAGAGCCATTTTCCAGAGGATGAAGAACTACACCATCTACGCCGTCTCCATCACCATCCGCATAGTCGTGGGCTTCATGCTCGTCGCCCTCATCTGGAAATTCGACTTCTCCCCTTTCATGGTGCTCATCATCGCCCTGCTCAACGATGGGACCATCATGACCATCTCTAAGGACCGGGTCAAGCCGTCCCCCATGCCCGACTCGTGGAGGCTCAACGAGATCTTCGCCACTGGAATCGTCCTTGGCACGTATATGGCTCTCACCACTGTCGCATTCTTCTACCTTGTAGCTGATACAAATTTCTTCGAAGTAACAACTCTTTTAATTTTCTCTTCGTATAGTAAAAAACACAAGATTGCATTTGAATGTATGAGTTGTTGCTTATAGGATACTTTTGATGTGAGGTCCATCAGAGACAATCCAGATGAGCTGACTGCTGCACTCTACCTGCAAGTGAGTATCATCAGTCAGGCACTCATCTTCGTGACGCGATCACGAAGCTGGTCGTTTGTGGAACGACCCGGTGTGTTGCTCATAACTGCGTTCATGATAGCTCAGTTGGTAAGCGTTGAAATGAAAACTCAGTTGAATGTGTGTGTCAAGATTTTTGATATATTGTGTGGGAGTAATAATTTCAGATGGCAACGTGCATCGCTGTATATGCACATTGGGAGTTTGCGAGAATCAGAGGCGTAGGATGGGGGTGGGGCGGAGTCATCTGGATCTACAGCATTCTCACATATTTCCCTCTCGACGTCCTCAAGTTTATGATCCGCTCCGCATGGACTTCCCCCAATGATTGTAAGGTATACATTTTATTTCACGTATCATCATATATTCATATCCACCACGCGTACTGGATGATATCACAATAATAATCTCGAACCAAACAGAGTCCAAGAAGGAGGTCCTACGATGAGGCTGACATGGAAGCACGACGTGCCCTCCATGCCCGCCGCTCGAGTTCTGACAGGAGCAGCAACGGAACACCATGAAGCTCACTCCAAATTGCAAGGTAAGCAGAACTTCTATGCGGAAATGGTTTAGGATAATGATGGTAATAATAACCAAAGATTGAGGTTTTTTCTCACACGAAAAATTCATGGTGCAGGCTGAGGGAGGTGCAGATCTAAGAGAGAGAGAGAGAGAGGCGGACACATTTTTTAGATGAAATGAAACTTTATTTTTGAACAAGAAAGTGAACACCAAGGTTGACAAGGATATATATAGAGGATCGAGTAGACTGTCGCTTAGTTTCGATATTCAGACAAGTAGTGAGAATATGTTTCAAGAAAAATAGCATGTTAGTTTTGGATGACGGACATTAGCTTGGAGGGAAATGTAATTCTCAAGTGTAAATAAGTAGTACGCATTTAAGTTTTTGGGGGAACTACTATAATTAAATCTCCAACGTATATTAAGGGTACCAATTTCCTTTCATTTATTATATTTGTTAATTTCTTTTTTAATTTCTTAAGATGTAATAAATGGTAACACATACAGTGATGGTAAAGAGCGCTTCTATTGTGAGACTGTGTGGTACCTACCGAAATATCTTAAACAAGAAATAACGATAGTGAATTGTCTATTAGCTGTCGATATACAAAGATGAGATGGTCATTTCACAACATCAATCCCATAATAAGGCACTGCATCCTACAAAAGACATTCTTCCATAATGCTAGACTTATCTTCGCGAGTGCTACCATGGCTTCAAGCTTTACGGACAATCACTCGTCTTTCTCTTTTGTACTCGACTTCTTCTCTTTGATGCATGATCAGTAAGGCTCTTCTAACCTGCCACACACAAAAGAGGTTGAAGAAGAGATATCAGATATCAATAAAACTTCAAGTTGTAGGTGGTATGTATAGGAAGGTTGCTTTCTCCCTACAATAGATTGGTTCAAGCCCATTCTAGTAAGCTCATCAACCAGTCGCCTCTCGGATATATGGCTTCCGATTCCCATTCTTCTCTTTATCTGGGTTTCCGCTTGCTGCCCAGTTTAAGAGGAGTTAGCATGCTGTAGTTGAAGATGGACCACATTAAGCAAGGGCAAAAGATGCTTACCTTAATCTCATTTGCCAGCTCAGGAGTCAGGTTTATATGTTGATTTATCCCAGAACGTGCAGCATCCAATGTAGAGTTGTTAAACAACCTGATCGCTTCAGAGACATGGTTATCATTTGCAACATGAGACCTATGTCACATACAGAAGGCAATCAGTTATCTTCTACTCAAAACATCAAACATACTAAAGTATATACTGCAAAGCATAACCATAAGTGCCTACTATGTTGCAATTGGTGTTCAATCTCATATACATTGAGAATAAAAAACGTCAATGTTTTGCAATGGAAATCTAAGGTTTTATGACTCAGTCCATCCCCATCACAACACTTAACAATGATTTCAAGACATCTGATTGGGTAAAGAACAATTTTTCCTCTATATGCCTGATTAAAATAAATGAACAGGCTATAATTTATAAAAGGCGTAATATTGTCAACTTACAGAGTCATTTTGGCAAGTGATTCACTTAACCTCACTATAGCTTCTAGCTGCCTAACAGTAATTGGGATTACAGCAGCCTCACCAGTTTCATTTGCTTGCTTTCTCATGTCCTGCAAGAACAAGTAAAGAAAAGTTTATTCGACTAACATAGTTTGTATCATTTGCATAGAAATCAAAGGATATAAAAAGCCACCAAACGAGTCAAGAATCATTAGTAATATTTATATGCTGAATCGCAACCGAACGAATGCAGCACAGGAAAAAGGACAGGGAAACATCTTTAATTTTGCATTTAAAAGATAAGCTGTTCAATTTCCCCTACTAAAAAGCAACACATTATAGCCAAAGCTTTTTATGCAAAACAAGATAGCCAGACCAAGAATCTTTGTCTAGGAGAAAGCCAAAGAACAACTGGACAAGATATATCAAGGATCTTGATAAGCTTGCACTCTTGCCAAAACTAATATGGTACAATGGCTAATAATACTATCATTTCTGAATCATTGTTATAGTGTTGCTAATACCTGTCGGATTTTTACATAACTCTCCTGCAATTTGGTCGCTGCAGATTCTGAAAGACGAGGATGGCACTCAGTTCGACAGTAGTGAATATACCTGGATATGAAATATTAAAACTTCAGATGCAATGAAGATCACATTAGCAACCATCAGATAAAAAAAAGATCTAAATATACACCTTTTCAGCCAATTGTCTTCTTTGGAAGTCCTTGTGTCATTTGTGATTCCATCAGCTGATGCATGAAGCTTAATGATGTGGCAGGCAATATTCTGAAAACATATAACATCTGATTAAGTAAGCATTATCTTCATTTAAATTTCTCAGAGAGACTTGTGTTTTAACATTTTAAGTAACAAATGATCACCACATTTATCATCCATTTAAAAAGTACAAATCACATATATGCATTTGTATGGAGGTATATATGTTCAAGTAGAAGGGGATTTGGGAAATATGCTGCTTGAATCAGTAAATAAATTTGTACCTTATCTTGTGAATACATTTTGATATCTTTCACGATAAAAATCAAATCAAATCTTGAAAGAATTGTTGTCTGTAAATCAATGTTATCTTGAGCCGTCTGAAGAAAAAGCAAAAAATATGTATGTTAGTTCCTGACCATATGATAAGAGTTCCAAAATAAAACAATCAACAGACATAAACTAACCATGAGATCATCATAACGACCAGATGGTGGGTTAGCCGCTGCAAGCACGGAGGTCCTTGAGTTGAGTACTGTTGTTATTCCTGCTTTAGCGATGGAAATAGTTTGTTGTTCCATAGCTTCATGAATGGCAACCCTAGACAACAAATATCAATAATTTGAGCTCTCTAGTATAAAGAGGAATCATAAGCAAGATGCATGATTTTGAAGTCAATCAATCACCTGTCTTCTGCCCTCATTTTGTCAAATTCATCAATGCAAACAACTCCTCCGTCTGCCAGGACCATGGCACCTCCTTCCAGATAAAACTCCCGCTGTATTTAATAAAAAGTTTGTGTGCCAAGATATTAAACAATTAAAGAAACAGCAAAAGAATTCATCTATGACACTTCAGAAACATTAGGAGCTGCAGAACTTACTGTGCTATTATCTCGAATTACAGAAGCAGTCAGACCAGCTGCTGATGAGCCTTTTCCAGAAGTATAAACAGCTATTGGAGCGGTCTTCTCAACAAACTTGAGAAACTACAATGAAATAGAACAAACATAAGAGATGTATCCGACTATGTTATACTCCCTCCGTCCCGGATGAAACGTCCTCTTTCTTTTCGGTGCGGTAATTTATGCGGTGTACTTTAGAAGTAAATAAAGAATGGTGGCCCACTTGTACTTTAGAAGTAAAGAATGGTAATTTATGGGTAGGTGTGTGGTAGTGGGTAGGTTAGATTTAATGTTGTGAGTCCCACATAAAGTAATTAGATGACTAATTATTTCCAAAAAAGGAATAGGGGACGTTTCATCCTGGACACCCCGAAATAGAATAGGGGACGTTTCATCCGGGACGGAGAGAGTAATATAAAGCTAAGCCTTCACATAAAAGGTAAAATATTATGATTAAACCAGTATAAAAGAAATGAAATCCTCACTAACTTGTGACTTGGCTGTGGATGGATCCCCCAAGAGCAACACATTGATATCACCTCTTAATTTTACACCATCAGGCAACACCTGTTTTTTCAAAGATAGTATCTTCAAGAAATTTGAACAAATAAAGTAGCATTAATAACCAAAAAATCTAACAGAACACCTTTCTTGAACCTCCAAACAAAAGGCATGCGACTGCCTTTTTCACGTCAACATGGCCAAATATTGAGGGGGCAATCTTGGAGCATATTTGTTCATATGCATTACTATCTGATGCAAATTTTTTGAATTCTTCAATCTGAAAGAGGAGCAAGTTAGCATGAAATCATTTCCATGGTCTACATAAAAAAAAAAGAAAAAGAGTTTCAATTCCAGAGTTAATGTTTAGCAAATTATAGAGCCATGGGAAATTCCTGCAATTACCTCATCTCTGCTAAAGTTGGTAGGCCCTCGAGAATTAGTCTCGGTAGTTTCCTGTAATCCAACGACCCGAATGTAGGGCTGCCTAACTGCTACTGCTCCTTTATGACTGCTCAAACAATTCAAAGTACATTGATTAACAATCAACCAGGACAATCTAATTATAAAGCCACACTAGCAAATTCTTACGAAGCTGATGAGTTGGCAGCTTGAAACACACTGTATATCCCCATGAGGGTCAATCTTGTTCCAGGAACGATTGTTTGCACAAGATGGCGATCAATTGATAAAAGCATGTTCCTTGGCAACTCTCCAGTGGGGACATCCTTCAATTTCAAGAACATGAAGATGTAAGTCCCAATAATAAAAACATAAAGGCTTTTTCTTATGGATATTACGGCTTGCATTATTGTTAGTGTCTGAAATTGATAAATAAAAAACCAGTCACCTCAGGATTCTCCTGCAATTTTAGTGTCTGTTGATCCACATACTTGCTTTTATCCGGAACCACGAGCCAAGGATCAATTGGACAAGGCTCTTCTCCAAGCTAGAAAGATGTGGAAAATAATGTGATTATCAATCAATGTAATCAAAGGCTACCTACAAATCAAGAATGAATTGTGAAAAAACCTGAGGGGCGTGATCACAAGACCGAGGGACAACTGCTCCCCGAGTCCCGGACGACATGGAACAAGCTTCACATTCTTGCAATTCTTACACAACAATGTCACATATGTAGCTTTTGCCTTAGTCCTTGAGGCAGCTATGACAATCCCAGATATCTTTACCAGCTTTGAAATATACTGTGCCTGGATTACGTTTTTCCAAGATAATTCTTTTAAGGAAAATGCAGTCTCTAAACTAGGTAAAAAGAATGCAATCTGAACTCACAAACAAATTTTTAGAAAAAAGTAATTCACTTGAGCTGATCAACTAACCCCAAGTGATCGGATTGAAATAGGATCCTGGTCTGATCTCAACAGCACATGCACATCACCAGGCACGGGCTCTTCCATTTCTCCACTCTCTCCTTGAACCCTTGCTCTGAGACCTGCCAGAACTTCTGCTGCTGCATTTTCGAACTGTTTTTTTTTTAAGAAAGAAAAAAACAAAGTGAAATATCAGAAAATAAAGAAAAAAAACTTTCATCAAATTATGAGGACTAATGCTAGAAACTTGTAGCATGGTATGCAAAAGCATACAGATACTTAATCCCAATTGTGATATAAATTATAATCATAATTATATCCATTAATAGACATCCAAATTCCACACTTCTCTTCGATTTATGAAATTCCTTTCCATCCGAAATAAAATTATATAAAAAACACATTAACGAGACAGAACTTTGACTTTACAGTACGCATAGTTTCTGAAATACCTGAAATAAAAAACCTAAATACGCTATTAAAAACCAGAAAACTGATTAAATCCTTTCTTGAATCATCAAGGATGAGACGGACATGGTCTAAATAAGGGGTGCATAAGGATGATTTTGCTTACAAGTGGGAGATAGTCGGCTGGGTTGTCTCGGAGTAACTGTGGGAGTATTTGGTCGGGATCGTAGGAGATGAGATCGGCGAGATCGACGAGCAGGTATTTGGGGTTCGACAACAGAGCCTCTCTGTATGGATATACGTTAGGCTGGCTCTTGTGCTGGTAATTTCTTATGAATTCCTTGAACTTCTGGAGCGCTTTGTGGCGGTTCAAGGTGTCCTTCTGCTCGCGGTCGGGGAATTGTGACTGATCGCTGTAGTACACTCCTCCCTCGTCCCAACCTGACATCTCTCCTTCTCTCTCTCCCTCTGTGTGTTGTGAGTGTTGGTGTTTGTGTGTGTGGGAAATACAGGGTTGTGAAGAGGAGCCGAGGGTTTGAAGGGATGTGTGGGTAGAAGAGACTAGAGAGTAGTCTTTTGGCGGGAACGAATTGGCGGGAAGGATCGTCTTACTTGATGACCACGTGCGTACTAGAGTATAAACTTGTGTAGGGTGTAAGTGGTTCCGTTCCGAATCACGAAATCGATCGAATCGAATCGAATCGAACCAAAAAATGTAATTCGATTTGATTTCGTAGTTTGGTTCGGTTTATTTTTTTAGGAATTGTTTATATTCGTTTCGGTTCGCGGTTTCAAGAATTTTTGAATGGTTCGAACCGAACCGAACCGAATCAATATCCTATTTTTTGATTTTTTTTATTTAATATTTGTCTTTCTTATATGAGAATATCGTTGGATTTAGATATTAGATTTAAGTTAAGATCAATTCTAATCTATACAAAATAAGATAAATGAGTAACAAGTCTATACTTATGAGTTCGGAACGAGTGACATCCTATAAACTATTATTCTTGCATTATTTAGGATTTAAAAAATAAATAAATAAATAAATAAATGAACCGATGAACCGAACCGAACCAAATCATTTATAAGCGGTTCGATTCGGTTCTTATATTTAGAAACACATCGAACCGAACCGACCCGACCCGAACCGAACCATTTCTATGTGTTTGGTTCGGTTCCTAAAATGCATAAAAAATAAAACCGAACCGTTACACCCCTAAACTTGTGTAATAAATATCCCTGGTTCATACCGTTCTATAAAAATTGTCTTGTTTTCCTTTTTGGACTATCTTATAGAAAGTTTCTTATTTTTAAAAAAACAAAGAATATGTGGACCAAAATTAATAAGTCACAAGTCAAATAATATACACCACAAAATACAAATTTCTTAATCTCCGTGTTCCACATAAATGAGACACTTTTTATGAGACGGAGGGAGTATGATTTATTCGGCCTCAACTTTTAGATTCACATTGTAATTAGCAATTTAAGTATCTTCATTTATTCAATATACATTTATATTCATTTTGATTCTATGGATAAAGTGCAAATATGAGTCACCTTCAATTTTACATTGAAGAGTAAAAATACACATCTAACGTATATTTTGATGAAAAAATATTGTTGGGTTTAAAGTTTGGAGCAAAAATTCTCTTAAAAGTTTAAAATTAAGAGCAAAAACATCTTAAGATTATATTTTTAATACCAAAATATACAAAAAAAAAAACAATTATCTCATTAATAACCTTCAAAGTGTACGAACTTTTTAAATATTACTCCTTCCGTCCCGCTATTACTGTCCTACTTTCCTAATCGGGTTGTCCCGTTATTACTGCAATCTTTCCTAAAATAGCAAAAATTATTTTTAAACAAAAAATAAAGTGGATCCCCTCCTACTTAATACTCCCTCCGTCCCGCTATTTGTGACCACGTTCTTTTCGGCACGGGAATTAAGAGAGTAGATGATAAAATATGAGAGAGAATATGAGTAAGATAATGAGAGAGTATTTGAGAAATGACGATAAAGTAGGAGAGATAATGTAATAAAGTAGGAGAGAGAAGATGATAGAGTAGAAGATATGATAATAATTTTTTACCAAATTAGGAAAGTGGCCACAAATAACAGGACACCCCTTTCGGGAAAGTGAGCCACAAATAGCGGGACGGAGGGAGTACTCATCACCACATTATCATATTCACTCTCTCCAAAAATCTATCTCTCACACAATTTTCGTTACATTCCGTACTAAAAAATTTATGATTTTTAACTTTTTGGAAACTTAAGATTATTTCTTAAAATACAATATGAAAAAAAAAAAAAAAAAAATCGATTGCCTCAACTATGCCCTACAAAAATTTGGATAAATTCTCATTTCTTCCACCAACCACTTCTCGAAAATTGTGCTCATTTATTAATACAATTAAAATTCATAAGATACAAACTTAAACAAAGTTTCTTGATCTCCGTGCCGAAACCAAAGGGGACACTAATAGCAGGATGGAGGGAGTATAACACTATAAAATTTCCATTATTTCGACGGATTTACTGACAGACAAAACACAAGTCTGCATTTATCGACAAATTAATGACAAATTTGGAAGGTTGTTTACCGACGAAATAACGATATAATTTTAATTTATCAGAAATACCGCCGAAAGTATTAGTCACTATTTCACAATCTCAACTATTAATGGTGATTTAACGACGAATTATTCCGTCGGTATTCTATTGATAAACTTGAGATTTTACATCTCACTTCAAATTTTTGACAGACTTTCTTCACCATTATATATCGAAACACATCAAAAGCTATTAATAATCCAGTTAGTACACGTGCGCGCACGCACACACAGGCCTCCACCACTTGCCAACATCACCGTTCGATCGTCGCGGGTTAGTCGTTGACATAATTTCAAAAAAAACATCGATAAATCTATTGAAGTTTGATTTTCTGAAATAATCAATGTGAAATCTACATCCATAGAAGTACAAGGAAATTTCTTGTAATGAAAAAAATTAGCCACATTTAGATTCCCAAAGTAATCAATTTGAGTAAGAAAACTCACTTGAAAAAGATTGGAAACCAAATTGTTGATGCTTTTGTATATATAAAAGAAGTAACAATGTCATACATTTGTTGCAAATATCCCCAAACAAGAATTAATGTATTTGAATAACAAGTAAAAATGACAACAAATGAATTTAAAGTTCGTCAAACACATGGTCGACTAGTTTGT
Organism: Lavandula angustifolia; assembly: GCA_028984105.1. NCBI lineage: Eukaryota > Viridiplantae > Streptophyta > Magnoliopsida > Lamiales > Lamiaceae > Lavandula > Lavandula angustifolia. The sequence goes on from CM054811.1 coordinate 23,718,191, forward strand.
TCTACAAATTTTGTGCCTAGATAAAAGGGGCACAAGATATGAACAAACAATGAGGAAAATGATTATCAATAAAAAAATTCTTAATTACAAGCGTCTGAAAATAATGATATTTCAATTTGTCTTGATATCAAATCTTTAAGAGAGCAAATATCGTCGTGGACGTGCGATGATATATTCACTTTTAATATGACTTTTAAAATGTTAAATGATGATCTTTAACGATAATCTATTAGAGATTGTCAATAGAAATTAACAACTGGCCAAAGATGCATGAAAGAAGTTATACAATGTGAAATAAAATTCCCTAGAAAGTTGGAAAATATTTAGAATCGTAGTTCAAAAATTAAAAAAAAAAATCCTCGAATGATACAAACGTGTCTTTGCTAGAAAAAGAAATGAAAAACTACGAGATATATGACAATATTCGCAGCTTAAGGTTTCTCTCAAAGACTAATAATTAATTTTAAAAAACGTACTCTCCTAGAATGTACGCAACTATATTTTAGAGTTTTAATTATTCTAATTATGTAACAAATGCTTGATATGCGTCTTATAAATGTAGTAAATGTCTATCTATATGATTTAGTAGATAATGACATATACATTAAAATCTATCAAGGGTTTAAATTGCTTGAAGCACACCTATGTAAAAAATATGTTTTCAAGAAAAATGTAAAAGTCGTTGTAAGGGTTGAAGAGCAATACTTGAAAAATTATGTGTACTCGGTCGATATGATATATAAGTCTATTAATTGTGGATTATTTTAGCGATTGGTACATTGGTTTATAATTCAACTCAAACTATTTCCAACATTAAGGGAGATATGAAATATAGAATGCCGCGAAAATCTCGTTGTACTAATTATTTAGATTCATGTTCTATAAACTTGAAGTTCATCAAATTATGGCAAATTGACATAAATGATCCCCAATGTTTGCTAGTTTAGATGAATTGATCCCTAATCTTTTATTTTTAGTTTATTGGTCCCCAATGTTTGCTAATTTGGATAAATTGGTCTTTCTGTTAAATTTTAAGTTAGTCAACTGTTAGTCATAAGGGTATTTTCAGAATAAAAGTTTCAGGGACCAATTCATCCAATTTTTAAATTAAATTTGAATTTTTTTCAAATATATTTTCTAAATTATAATCTTTTTCGAAAAAAAAATTTTAAAATAATTTTTTTGAAATAAAATTTTCTTATTTTTTTAAAAATTTTGGTATCCAAAAAAAGTTATTAAAAAACCTAAATTTAAAAAAAAAATTAAGTAATACTAGTTTTAGAGACCAATTCATCCAATTTTTAACTATTTTTTCAAATAATTTTTTGAATTAATTTTTTTTTTAAATTATATTTAAAAAAATTTGATTTAAAAAAAAAACTAAATCTAGATTAACTAATAATTTTGCATATCACGGCAGAGGAGGGGAGCGGGTCGACGAAGGAGTTAGGGAAGGTTTTATGTTCTTTGAGGTCAAAGATGTCATCGGAGAGGAGCCTCACACCTCCAAGTCGTCCAGGTGCTCCTCTCCGACGACATCTTCAACCTCAAAGAATATAACACCCTCCTCAACTCCAATGTCGACCTGCTCCCCTCCTCTACCGTGAGATGCAAAATTATTAGTTAATCTAGATTTAATTAATTTTTTGTTTAAAAAAAACTTGAAAAAAAGTTAATTCAAATAATTATTTGAAAAAATAGTTAAAAATTAATTTACAATTGGATGAATTGGTCTCTAAAATTATTATTAATTAAATTTTTTATTTTTAATTAAGTTTTTTTGTTACCAAAAATATTATTTGAAAAAAAAATTAAAAATATTTGAAAAAAATTAATCTTTTCCGAAAAAAAATTATTTGAAAAAAACTAATTTTTTTTCAAAGAAGATTGTAATTTTAAAAATATTTTTTAAGAAAAAGTTCTAATTTAATTTAAAAATTGGATGAATTGGTCCGTGAAACTTTTATTCCGTAAATATCCCTATGACTAACAGTTGACTAACTTAAAATTTAACGGAATGACCAATTTATCCAAACTTGCAAACATTGGGGACCAATTAACTAAAAATAAAAGATTAGGGACCAATTCATCCAAACTAGCAAACATTGGGGACCATTTGTGCCAATTTGCCTCAAATTATTGAGTGTCAAAGAAGTGATTAAAATCTCATATATCTATTGTCTATGCACCAAAAAAGAACTAAAGTTTCCCATAAACAAAATAAATTGATTGATGCTCCTTGACGCCAGAAACGTGGGAGATTTGTTGGTACTAAAGATAAAAGTCCGTGGAATACAAAATTAGAACATATCACTCCAAATTCCTCTTAAAATGATACATGAATCATTATATAAAGTACAGAAGTACTTAGGAAAATCTACCTGTGCTTAAAGACGGAGTTTAAATCTAAATACTTAGGTTGAACTAATAATTGTCTCGACCTGCAGATCGAGCATCTCCCTAATGGAGTTACGCTAGTCGACATACCTGGAAAAGGTCTTTAATGAGACTTTATTTTATTGTATCGCATCTACATAGCTTCCTAATGGTTGCTTCGATTGCTTGAAGTGGATGAAGATTCATTTAGACCTAAAGAAGATAACAAAGATATTTTAGAACAAGAAATTCCTTACTTATTTGCAATTGAAGAATTTGAAATGATATTAACAATCATTTGTTATCTTTAAGGCAAACATGTTATTGGTCTATTTATGAGAGTAATAATGATATAAGATATATCCCCCACTATTCTCTATAAGGTAATTAAACTTGTGTTATACATATTAGTGTGAACCTTGAAGATAACATTGAAGATTGTTATCTTGAGGAGAGTGACAATTTATAAATAATTGTTGGTCCAGAGACAAGCCTTCAGGTGTAGGAGGGAGGGGGGGGAGTGAATACATCTAAATGCAAATTTCAAACTCAAACGCGAAAGTCAACTTAGCTAAATGTTGCTACTGAACTAGTCAGCTGCCCAAATAAACTTTCTGGATCGCGTGGGCAGAGATATCCTTCTATTGAGTCTATCTACTGACTTTAGTCAGTCAACATAAGTCCAGTATTGAATTTTGTGTGCGGAAGTGTAGGCCCAAAAATATGTTTGTCTCAATTTGAAAACCCTTTTTATTCTGATTGTTTAAAAGTCAGTTTTATGCAATATGAACAATAAACAATGCAACAGTTAAAATCGACACGTAATTTTTAAAGTGGTTCGGATACACAGGCTCCTACGTCCACTGTCATGAACTAAGCAGGAGTTCTTGTATTAATTATACTCAGCAGGTCTCAGTTGATCTATTCACTGGATAGATGTGTTCTTGTTTGCTTATACTGAGCAAGTCTAAGAGTAATCTATACGCTGGACAGATATCTACTTATAGTCGTAGTGAGTTTACAATATCAATCGTGAAGATTGTGATTTCTCCAACTATGAAGGAGTTCCTACAATAAGAACAATTCAGAAAGCTGAACTCCTTCGAGTTTTCTAAGCTAATGATCTTACAATAAGCTTGCTTAGAATAGAGAAAGGGAACTTCCCTCTGAATGCAAGTTCTTCTCTAGAATAGATTTTGAGTTTGTTAGAGTGTTTGATCGCTTGAAAGCTTGTGTTCCCGTATGTGTCGTTCATTCGATGCTTCTTCGCATGAAGACTCTTCTCTATTTATAGCTTCGACATATGAATAGATCCGTTGGAGGAGTCTAGTCACGTGTCGAAAATGACAAGGAAAACGACCGTCTTCATTTTGAATGATACTGTAGAGATTCCCTCTTTTCAGTATGGAAGCAGCTTTACGTCAGAGCGGGTATGTGCTGGCGGCTTCTCATTAGTCGAGGTTTAGCGAGTAAGTGAGGGTTGTTCAAACTCCAATAGCATGCTGAGTTGACTTCCTCTAATTCCTCAGACCTTTTACTGAATTGTCTCGTACTCCATTCTTCTGAGATATCAGCTCGTGACTCGAATTCCTATGCAGATTCAGTGGGTTATAACTATCCCAACTGAGTTCTTGATGCTGAGTTCTTCGGATGAACGACAGATGATCTACTGAACTCTATCAGCTACTGAACGCTATCTAGCCTACTGAGTTCCTAACATGCTGAACTAAACTAAACTATTACATTATATAAGGTTCATCATTTAGCTAGAATTTTGGGATCTTCAAATTTTATCATACTGAATCTCATCCCAACAATTTCCCCTGATTTGATGATGCCAAAAACTTTTACATCAAACTTCTACAAATCAATACTATACAGCTGACAAGGACAATATCCTTCCCTTTAGATGAAAATATCCTTATATAAGATACTATCCATCTATACCCAAGAAGTTATCAAATCTAGACTCAGCTAAACACGAGGAACAAACACAGATATAGAGAACAAGTGCGTGTCTGTCCTGGTCACTGAAGTGATCAGTAGTGTTGAAACGTAAAGCATAGCCAGATGACAATGAGTGATTGTCGAAGGCCAAAAGGATAGATTTTCATATATGATCAAGAGATTACAAGTACAGAAATTCTATCCAATCTAGACTAAGAGCTATCAAAGCTACGAGAGGAAAACAGAGCAAAGAAACAGAGATGAGAAAATCAGCTGGACTTCTTGAATTGTTGCAGTCGCGCCTTAAAGTCACATATTTGTTTTCTGGAGGTTCAAGTCGATAGGCTACGTAGACTCTTCTTCTGAACTTACTAATCTCTTCTTGGTCTTCAACATCTCTGACATCTAGTCCCTTTCTCGCAACGACATATCCGATCTCTTCCTCAAGTTTCTTGGTGCATATATTACCATCAAGAGTACAAGGAGGAGGGAGAGTCTTGAATTCTGGTGCCTTGAGAATCTTATTGGACTGTTGGAGAGCGATCTAAATTTCAACATAGACATCAGGATCTGAAATCATCAAGAATTGTTTGAAGATCTTGTCTGGCTCAGATGGATCAACTACTGTCTGCCAGATGTAGAAACTCTTGATAAAATCAACCTTGATCAGCTCCCACTTCTGATTAATTTTCCAAGGGCCCCATGTTTCCACCCTTGGATAGAGAATGATTTTGATGTTGTTGCCTTGAGGTCTGCGTCTGAAGAATTTATACGTAGTAGAGACGCTCCTGTCCTTCTCTTGTATTCTCTCTCTAGCCTCTTTCTCAGTCATTTGTCTGAGGGCCTCAAGATCTACTAATCTCAATCTCTCCTTAGTAGCTTGAATCTGGCGAGCCTCAGCAATCATGTCTAAGCCTCTTTCGCAGGCATCCCATAACTCCTTCATCTAATCTTCTTGTTTCTTTGAAAGTTCAGTGGAGGGGATAATCTGCTGAGCTTCTGAGTCTTCTGGTCCTGCTTCTGAGTCACTAGGTTCAGTTGACTTGGAATTAGAAGCTTCAGGCTTCTCAGTAGATTTAGACTTTGAGGTCTGAGCGGTAGTTCTGTATTGCCTGGGCACTACAGATCTAGTTTTGGTAGGCACTGAAGATTTGATCTATATGTCTTTCTTAGCTTTTGTCTTCTTTCCTTCTTGTTCTTGTAGTTCTCGCGCTAGTTTTTCATCATAGGCGATCTGTTCATCTGGCGTTCTGAACTTAAGCTTTTTAGCTTTGGGTGGACTAGGAGAGGCTAAGGCTTTTCCTTTACCTTTAGCAGCGGACCTGACTGGCTTATCTTCAGTCATTTCTTCAAAGAACTGAGTTACTTCAATTACTGCCTCGTCAGTTGGCTCTCTTGAGCCTTCTCCCTTCTTCTCTCCTTCACCCTTTTCTTCTACCTCTTTGCTTGATCCTGCCTCTTCAACTTTTAGTAGGGTCAGTAGTTGTTTTCTCCTACTTCCTTCCCCCTTTTTGGCATCATCTAATTGATTTACCAAGGCAGTGACCTTCGCAGTAAGGTCTGCTACTGAAAGGTTGATAGATTCGAGTTTAGCTCTAACATCCCCGACGCATCAGTATACTCAGTCAACTGAATGCCTTTGAGTATATCAAATTTGGAAACTTCAGCCCCTCGTAGGAATGTTTCAACCAAGTCAGTAGTTTATTGTTGGATAGCTTGGCCGGCGTGAGCTTGTTCCACAAGTGCTTTGGCAACACTTTCAGTGCAGAGGCCATTTTATGAGAAAATGAATGGGCCTGAGACTATAGGATAGTCTGAAACTGAGTTATCAGATCAGTCCTCTCTGCATTAAATGCTCGGCTGAGGATCTCGTTAGTATTAAGAGTAGTGGGTGTACTGATCCTCTGCACTTCTGAAGTCAAATTACCTAGTTGCAGGGTCTGAGCCTCAGAGAAACAACTCCATTTAGCGTTAACGTCTTGAGCAAGTAGACCATTTTTATGACCCGGTCGCTTAAGACACTTGTTGATCGACACCACATTTATGTCTTTGATCTCAGCAGCTTAATATCTAGACTGCTTAGGCTTGGCCTGAGACGTAGACGACATAGAGATGATTGCACTTGATGATGGTGGTGGAGGTGGTGAGTCATCATCTCTGGGAGATTTTCCCTCAGCAGATCCTCCCTGGTCTGTCTCATTGGGTGACTCGTCATGAGGAGAGTCAGGTTGAGTCTGGGGCTGAATAGGCTGTTCAGTAGGCCCCTTTTGACTCAGGAGCACATGCATCGCTGAGCGGAGATCATCCACAGAAGCTATATCCGTTGGCTCTCCGTAGCCTACCTCTTCTGTCAGCGTTTGCTCGTCCTGTACCAGTACAGGGACTGTCCTTAGGTTAATGGTCTCATCCAAGAGATCCCAGTCCAGGAATCTGAGACGCATTTGGACCCTAGCCTTGACTGTTATATCTACTAGATCAAAGTGATCCAGTATCTTAAGAATCTGATCCGCGACTTCTTTAGTAGCTCTGAGCTGAGCTATCAGCACAGAAGTCGGGACAGATGTGGAGACCTCAGTTTGAGGTATGTCAGTAGATAGATCCGACTGAGTCTCCTCTGAGTGTATCTGTTTGACTTTTTCTGTCAGAGTCCATCTTCTTTACCGGACTCTGAGTCTTGGACGGATACTATCTCAGGAATAATCACTACTGAAGGTTCAGGCTTCTTCAGTAGTTTCCCCTTCTTTTGCTAAGTTGGGCGAGGATCCTAAGTGAATGAAAGTGGACGCTTATCAGGAAGTCTAGGCCCAATAGACTTCTTAGCTGCTGCTGTATTTAGGAACTTAATATTCTTCTTATCGAAAGAATATGCGTCAGCAAAGGCGATTCTCTCGGAGGAGTAGTTTTCTATTAGAATCGATACTTTGCTGCCATAGAGAAGTTTACCTTTCAGAATCAGTTGCATAGAGGTCTTGTATTCTCCAAAGACAAATTTCTGAGTCTGCGCCTTGAACTCAGATACCAAAAACTCTGTCCAGTTCACCTGGACGCCATCCATAATGGCCATCATAATCTGAATGTGGATCCTGGAGAGTTGATCATAAGACCCGGCTGAACTGGTGAGTATATGATTGATAATATATGCAAAGCCATGGTATTCAGGGAGCAGCTGATTCTTGGGAAATGCTACTTTGAACATGATTCCTTCTGCCCACTAAACTGGCATATGAACTTGTTGATCAATGATTCCTTGTACCAAATGGGAGAGATCCTAGAGTTAGGAAGGTGAAAGTTGTGCTGAAGGCATTTAGCTACGTCCATGTCAGCTATCTCCTCCTCCGAAATATTGTTACTCATTTCTTACTTATATGAGATGCAAGCAATGTCCTGGAGGTTCTCGCTCTGGCGAAGATTCATTTAGAATTCTGCTACTTGTCTGGGAAGGCAGTGGGTAGGAACCCGAGATAGAAGTTCCTGAAGACCAGACGTCTGAAGAGCGTCAAATATAGGCTCCATACAGTCGATACCACACGATCGAAAGGCGAGAACAGGCTCGAATAAGACTCGCTGGTGATGGATGATCTCCTCCATATAAGACATAATTAGGACCTAGTTACTTGGTGAAGACGCCATTAGTGATTTACTAGATCTGCAAAACAACCGTTAGCACTTGAAAGTAGAGTAAATTAATGTCTAGTAGATTAGATTAAAAAGATTTACCGAAAAGATTGTGCTTGAATGTGGTATATTTCTAATGCAAGTATGCAGAGCACAATCTTTGATCAAAAATGGCGGAAAAGTAACAAAAGAGTATGAATACATGTGCATATATATCTCTAATGAATATGAACGATTTTATCAGTGCATGTTTGAGATTAAACTGAATTTTAATCGTGGATGACTCAGATTAAATGATGTAATAGGTTATGATTATTGTGCCGCCTATAATCTCGACCTACGTATATTAGCAATTAAAAGGTAAGGTGAGATGACATTCATTTAATGCGCCGCGGTCAGCTTATGGAATGTCGTACTTTTAACGAAAACACTTTTATTAATGACATCATATGAATATTAATGGCGGGAAATTAAATGCAATGACATGCTGAATGTAATATGCTGAATAAATTGGCATAACCTGTCAGTTGAACATAGTAGTCTGCTGATACCACTGTGTAGATGCTGAGTATGTCATCACTTCCTTTCACCTTACTCAGTAGTACTAAGAGTAAGTTCCCCCTTACTCAGTACTTCCGGGATCGTCTTACTGAACTGAGTCAGTAGGATCCAGTAGACCTAGTTCTACTGAGAGTTCGTTGAATCTGGTCTCAGTTAGAGGCTTGGTCAGTATATCGTCTGTTTGCTTATCAATATGGATTTTCTCCATTCTGGTATCTTTCTTTTCGACATGGTGTCGGATGAAGTGATGTCGTATGTCCACGTGTTTGTATCTTGTGTGAAGAACATGATTCTGAGTGATTGCAATGACACTGGTACTGTCGCAGTAGATTGACACATCATCTTGATACATATTGTAGTTTCTCAACTGTTGTCGCAGCCATAAGATCCGGGCACAACAACTTCATGTAGCCTTATATTCAGTTTCAGTAGTGGACGTAGCTACTTAGTGCATTTTATTTGAAAACCAAGATATTAACTTGCTGCCTAGGAACTGACACATTCATGAAGTTGTTTTTCTGTCAATTCGACATCCTGCATAATCAACATCAGAATAGCCAGTTAGTTCAAGATTATCATCAGCATGATACCATAACCCAACATCAGATGTTCCTTTCAGATATTGGAGAATCTTCTTTGCTGAGTCGATATGAGTTTGCTCGGGATTCGTCTGAAATCTTGCCCATACACCTACATCATTGGTTATATCAGGTCTGCTGGCAGTTAGATATAATAATGAACCAATAATAACACGATAATCATTTGAGTTAACAGATACTCCATCTTTATCAAGATCAATCTTGAGATTTGTGTTCATGGGTATCTTTACTGATTTGCTGGATTCATAACCGAATTTCTTGATGAGATCTATGGTATATTTCATTTGATTAATGAATATTCCTTTCTTTGATTGCTTCACTTGAAGTCAATGGAAATTATTCATTTCTCCCATCATAGACATTTCAAATTTATCCTTCATCATCTTTTCGAATTTTTGACACATGGTCACATTCTTAGATCCAAAGATGATATCGTCCACATAGATCTGCACCAGTAGAATGTCATTCTGTGACCTGATATTGAATAGGGTGCGATCTACCTTGTTGGTCCTGAGACGTGGTTCAAGTGTGTGTGTGTGTGTGGGGGGGGTTAAATACACCTGAATACAAATTTCTTTCTCAAACGTGAAGTCAGCTCTAGTTGAGTTTGCTACTGAACTGAGTCAAATAGCCAAATATGCTTCAGATCGCGTGGGTAGAAAATCTTCTACTGAGTTCAGCTCTACTGACTTTAGTCATTCGAACAGTCGTTCAGTATCAGAGTGTGTGCAGAAGTGTAGGCCCTATGAAACTTCTCGGTTAGAAAACACCGATTTTTATGCTGAGTTTTATGAAGTATAGTTTGTATGCAGTATGAACAGTTAAGGAAAATTGTAAATCAACACAACAATTTTTAAAGTGGTTCGGACACACTGAGTCCTACGTCTACTGTCCTGACCAAAACATGATACTTTTTATATTTATACTAAGCAAGTCTCGGTTGGTGCTGCCTTTCACCGGGACGTACGCAAACCTTGAAGTTTATACTGAGCAAGTTCTCAGTGATCTGTGCGCGGGACAGATTCTCTAATTATAGTCGTAGTGACTTTTACAAGGGTTCAAACTTGAAGAGTTTGAGTCTTCTCCAACTAAGAGGAAGTTCTTACAAATAAGAACGGTTTCACAAGGATATGAACTTCCTCGAGGTTTCTAAGCTAAAGATATTACAATGAGCTTGCTTAGATAAGAGAAGGGGAACAAAATAAAACTTTAAGTGATGAACTAAAGGTGTTCTTCAATGGACGCTAGTTCTTCACTGGATTCAGCTTTGAGATTGCTAAGAGTTTGTGCGTAGATTGCTTGGGTTCCCGGTGTCGTCTCTGCATGGCGACTTCTCTTATTTATAGTCGTCGATGGTGAATAGATCCGTTGGAGGGAGGTCTAGCCACGTGTAGATACGACAAGGAAAACGACTCCTTTACTTTGAACGTTGTCGAGCAGGTACACTGTAGAGATTCTCCTCTTTTTCAGTTTCACAACAGCTTTTATCAGAGTAGATGATCGTTGTTGGCTCCTTATTGGTCGAGGTAGATGGGTAGTTGAGACTTGTGAAACATCAAGATTGACTTCCTCTGAATCCTCGGACCTGTAACTGAAGTGTCTTTCCTACTGACGTTCTTCTGAGCATTCAGTGTATGGGCACGAATTCCTAGGCAGATTCAGCTGGAGGTTGCTATCCAACTGACTTCTTCGATCCTGAGTTATTCAGCTGAGCGTGAGGTCTTCTACTGAATCCTGCAGTGACTGAACTCTATCCTACTGAGTTCTAGCAACTGAACTCGACTAGGCTATACAAATACGAAGGTATAATATTCTGCTAGGGTTTTGGGATCTATCAAATATATCAAGACTATCAGATCTATAAATTCATCTACTGATCCCAACATACCTTTCCCTTCTAAAAACCTTTCTAAAGTAGAAAGTCTTAGAGGGTATCATACCAAGCCCTGGGTACTTGTTTTATCCCATACAAAGCTTTCTTGAGTCTATATACTTGATGTCCATACTGAAAGCCGGGAGGTTGTTCTACATAGACTTTTTCCTTCAGCACGCCGTTCAAGAAAGCTGACTTGACATTCATCTGATATACTATGAACTGCTGATGAATTGCATAACCTAGGAACAGAAAAATGGCTTCTAATCTTGCTACCAGAACGAACATTTCATCAAAGTATATCCCTTCAAATTGACAGTAACCTTTAGCAACTGGTCTGGCTTTGTTCCTGACGATGATGTATTTTTCATCTCGCTTGTTTTTGAAGACCCACTTAGTTCCTATTACATGTTGATGCCTGGGTCTGTCTACAAGCTCCCAAACGTCGTTTCTGGTGAACTGGTTGAGCTCTTCTTGCATAGTAGTGATTCAATCAGCATCCATTAGTGGGTCCTCAATCGACTGAGGTTCTTCAGTAGACAAGAAATAGGAGTATAGAGCGCTTTCTCCTTGACGGAATCTGGATCTTGTCTTAACACTTGCTGAGGGATCTCTGATTATAAGATCTGAAGTATGAGCATCAAACCAAGAACAACGGTGTCCTTTTACTTCTTCTGATATTGATTCTGCACAAATAGTTGGATTATGAGGAATTTCAGTAGTGCTATTCTGTGCTTGAAGCATTTCAGTAACAAGATCAGGATCTACTGAGTCACCAGGTTTAGGGGCATTCAGCTTAGGAACATCAGTAGTTCCCCATGAGTTGTTATTCTGAATAGAGGTCTCAGTTACCACTGGGGTTTCTTCATCGACCCGAGTTACCTGGATTGATTCTATTCAATAGAATCAATCGGTTCAGCTACATTGCTTGTTGGTTGGTTCATCATCTGAATCATCATCCCAACAATGCTGGATCTTTTCTACGTTATCGTTTAAGCTTAGATCCTATAGCTTGCTGCTGACTTCTTCAACATCTTGCTGAGAGTTTTTTTTTCTATTCTCAGAAGTAAATTCGTTAAATATAACATGAGGGATTTCCTCCACGCAAAGGGTCCGGTAGTTAAAGACCCTGAAAGCTTAGCTGACCATAGAGTATCCTAAGAATACCCCTTGGTCTGACTTGCTATCAAAGACCTTTAACTGATCCTTTCCATTATTGTGGATAAAGCACAAACAACAAAAGATATTGAAATGCGAAATAGAAGGCGTTCTCCCTTTCCATGATTCATATGGTGTCTTCATGTGCATCTGAGTCAGTAAAGACCGATTATGAGTGTAGCAGGATGTGTTAGTAGCTTCTGCCCAAAACTTTGATGGTAGACCTGAATCTGCGAGTAGTGTTGTTGCTGCTTCTTTGATTGTTCTGTTCTTTCTTTCAGTAAGACCATTCTGTTGAGGTGTACGTGCAGTTGAGGTTTCATGTTGAATTCCTTCAGTTTCACAGTAGTCTTTCATCACTGAGTTTAGAAACTCTCTTCCATGATCTGACCGTATTCGTTAAATCTTGATATCCTTCTCGACACTCTTGATAAATTCAATAGCTTTGGCAGTTCAGTTTTGACGTCAGATTTGTTGGCGATGAAAATCACCCATGTGTATCTTGAATAGTCATCAATGACTACAAAGGCATATTTCTTTCCTGTGATCGTCACTGGGGAGACTGGCCCAAATAGATCCATATGCAGCAGCTGAAGGATCCCATCAGTAGAAGGTGACGAAATTAGCGGATTGCTAGATTTGGTTTGCTTTCCCTTCGTGCATGCTTCACAATTCTTATGTTTCTTGAATACTTCGTTGCTTTGCTAGCATCTCTTGCTAGCTTGTTCATCATTGAAGTTCAGATGACTTAGTCTTCTGTGCCACGACCATGCTGTTTTGTCATTTGACTTTATGTGTGCTAGCAAGCAGGCTTCAGGTTTAGCGGTATTCCGATCTGCATAGTAGATATTTCTTCTCCTCTAGTCTGATAACACAGTTGCTCTTATAGATTTGTCAAGAACATCACAAAACCTACGTCAAAAGTTATTTTCTTGGAGTTATCACAGAATTGACTGACTGAAAGGAGATTATGTTGAAGTCCTTCAATATATGATACTCTGGGAACTATTGTAGTCCCTATCTTCAGTGTTCTGTATCCCCTTGTATAGCCTTTGGAGTTGTCACCAAATTCAATTGTGGCTCCTTTTTGTTGAACGTAGTTTGTCAACAGATTCTTTTGATGCGTTATATGTCTTAAGCATCCGCCGTCCACGATCCAAGGGTCCTTTAACACTTGCAAAATAAAAACAAATTCAGGTACCCTTTGGGTTCAGGTTGGGTCCTTAGATGTTAGTGGATTTTGAATAGAAATTTGTTTAACAACCCTGGTGGTTTCAAATTTCTTCTCACCCTTGTTGTCAGTTGTTCTCTCTGCTTAGCTGGGAGATACTGACTTCTGTCTCTTCTGAGGTTCAGGTTTTTTCTTCTTCTTCTGATGAACCTTTCGGCTTTTATTTTTGGGCTCATAATAGTATGATCCATACTGAGTTGTGTTGGGAGATGATTCAGTAGTTGATTTGGCTGATCCCAAAACCCTATTCTGATTGATGAACCGTTCAGTTGTATAAGTTAACACCTTTGTCTCTTGAGTGTTTCAGACTCAGTAGACTTGCGTTCTGCAGGTCTGAAGTTCCGTGAGCTGTCTCTCAGTAGACCATCTGCCGTAGTACTATGGAGTGAAGATTCGCATGGGCTGGACTTAGCAGGAGCAGCATACTGAAAGGTATTCAGGAGTAGTAGAACTGGACTCAGTAGGAGCAGTTCACTGAACTCAGAGTTTGGCCCTCAGTAGTGTTGGACTCAGCAAGAGCAACCTACTGAACCTTTCAGTCAGACTCAACAACGGCCTGTCAGTTGCTTTAACTGACAGTGGACTTCAAAGTCAATCTCAGTAGAGTTGTCCGAGGTCGTACGTTAGAGAATAAGTCAGCTCCAGTATCAACCTTGAAGTCTGAAAAAGTCTCAACCACTATTTGTACCTCGACTAATAACAAGCAGCTAGCTGACAAAGTTTCCGACAAAAGATGCAAGTCAACTACTTTCCTGCAAAGAAAGGGGACTCTACAAAATTTAAAAAAGAGCCGTTTGCCCCATAAAGTGACACATGGACAGTTCGTCTCCAACGGATCTATTCCCAACTCACATCTATAAATAGAGGGAAGGTCGAATTCGCACAAGTCGCACTACACGATCATACAACCGACCTATCGAGGGAACCCAAGCTTATACAGAACTGAAGCTCTAGCAATCATAAATGAATATTCAAGTGAAGAACACGAACCCAGAGAGATTATTCCTCATTGTTCTTCGCTCTAGAAGCCTTTCGTGTTCCCACCCTCTAACCTAAGCTCATTGTAAAATCCATATCTTAGATCGAAAGAGTTTATTTATTGAACTGTTCTTAGTGTTAAGAAATCCTTCATAGTTGGAGATACATTCAAACAACTGCGTTTGACCCCGTAAATTGAGACTTGCTCGGATGATCAAAAGTTACGCTTTGTCCAATGCACAAACTAACCGACACTAACTCAATATAATAAAATAGTTTCTTGCCTTGTTCAGGACAGTGAACGTAGGATCTTGTGTATCCGAACCACTTTAAAAATTGATGTGTCATTAAGTGTTGCATTGATTAACTGTTCATACTAAAAACATATTTACAAATCATACAACAATATTTTCAAGCATAAGCTTAAAACGTTGCACTAATCTACCGAAACTGATTATGATACACAAACATTTTCAAACAAACTTAATCGGTCCTACACTTCCGCACACTACTGAACGCTGATGAACGTTACTGAATTCTGACATTAAGTCAGCTAGCAAAGCTCAACATCTTCAGTCACTCTGTCCATGCGATCAAGAATAGGTTGCTTGGTCTGCTGAATTCATTCAGTAGACATCTTTCATCTATCAGACTGTTCGCATTTGAGTTTGAAAAAGGTTTTCAGGTGTATTCACCCCTCCTCTACACCTGAACGTTTGACTCGGGACCAACAATTGGTCTACTCAAACTGATCCTTTGAAAACATTTTTTCACAACATACATCTCTCATACATCCTTAACCCATAAACTGTGAATTATATCTGATATGTCAGGGATTGGGATGGTACCCATGTTCTCAGTAGAGAACTATGGCGTATGGCGCATGAGAATGGAGGCGCATCTGATCTCACTACATGACAACATGTCTTATGTGCTGGAAACTCGTCCTATCATTCCTCTCATTAACAATGTTAAATTCATTGAGGATGGTGGAGCCGAGACAGGGGAGATGATCGCCAAGAACAAATCTGACTACACGCCTGAAGAGAAGAAGCTTCATATTCTAGATAGAGTTGCACGTAATGCTATTCTAACAACTCTAAGTGATTCTTATCTAGGTAGGGTTTAGGATTGTAAGTCCACTAAAGAACTCTGGGATGCACTGACGTTACTGCGTCGGGGGACTTAGAAGATCAACAGTAACTAATTAACGTTGGAGCTCCAAAAGCTTGAGAGATTCACCCTCCTACCCAATGAGAAGATTGAAGATTTGAACGATAGATTCACAAGCATAATGAACACAATCAACAGGCTAGGGAAGACACTCTCGAACAGTGAGATGAACCTAAAGATACTGCGGGCATTGCCTGAAGGACGCTGGAGTTCATTCGCCATGTATCTTCGACACTCTAACCTTGATTCTCTATCTACTGACCATATATTTTTTACATTAAAGGCATAGGGGTTAGATTTCAGTCTACCTCAGAAGATAAGGGATGTAGCTGACACTACACATGATCATGCTCTAAAGGCATCGCGCAAGATTCCACTAACATCAGTGAGCAATCAAACAACTTCAACAAGCTTAGTCTTGATTCCTACTAAAGGAACCTTGGCTGAACGATATGCTCTACTAGCCCTTAAGTACCACAGAGAGAAGGATAGGAGGATCAAGCTGAAGAAATCCTAGCGAAAATCCCAAGGTAAGTATGATTCACCTTCTAAAGGAGATCATAACCAAAAACTCTCTGAATGCAGGATTGAAGAATCTGCTTCCAAGCCTAAAAAGTCAGAACATAAATTAAGTAGACCCTCTTCATGTTACAACTCGAAGAAAGATGGGCACTAACAGTACGAGTGTCCAGAGCTGAGTGCAGCTGAGAGAGCTGTGCGACAAGCTCGAAGAGAGAAGTTTGCCAAAAAGCGCCAATCATTCATTACTAGAGAGCTTTCAGATGATTTTGAAGAAGCAGAGTGGACTCATCTGATGATGAAGTCTCATTCATCGCAGTAGAAGCTGAAGAAAATGAGAAGTATCTCATTGCCGGAGAAGAGGATGAGGTAAACTCCTATGTAAATTATGTACCCTCTCCACCATGCACACACAATACAAAATCTACTGCAGGTGATCATCCAGAATCTGCATTGCCTATGAAGCCTTATTAAATGAGCAGATTAAGATGAGTCTAGACTTCAGTAAGACACTTCAGGAGATGGACCTCCTGAGAGCTGAGAATGAGAGACTTTCTAAGTCTTGTCAGGACGGTTCTGAGTCGGCTCAACTTGCCAAGAGACTGAAAGAGGAGAATGAATCTCTGATGACATAGTCTCAACAGCAAGAAGGACTGATCTCAGCACTGACCAAAGACTTGGAAACGAAAGTCACTGAACTAGGTCTACTGAAGAAGGAATATTCAGAACTACAGACATAACACGAAACTCTCAAGAATAGTGATGACGTCTGGAAAGTTCTGATGACTAACAGATTTCTAGGAGCAGAGAAGAAGCTCGAAGCCATGCTTATAAGTCAAATGCCTATAACTCATAAGGAAGGGTTAGGCTACAACACTTATGATGCTTCAACCTCAGCTCCACAGGATTCAGCAGACAAGCTTACTGATAGGTTTATCAAAGTTAGCACTGAATGTTTAGAATACCAGAAACCTTTGACAAAAGATAAGCAAAAGGTGAATGTACCTCATCCCACCTATCAGAAGTCTAGAAGATCTCGCTCACAACCTCCTAGTAAGAAGCAAGGGGGAACTTCAGTAAGATGGGCAGATCAATATGGGCCTCTGACTTTGACTCACCCAGCTCAGTACGACAGTTATTACTATGAGCCAGTAGTCAAGAAGGCACCTAAGATCCAGACAAAAGCCACTAAATCAGCTCAGAAGGTCAAAAGTCCACCCAAGCAGAAGATCAGGACCACTGAACCTCTGAAGCAGAAAGAGTCAACAATATTGAGCCCTTCACTGAAGTATGTTGACGGGTCAGGAAGGAAGCTGTCTAAGACTACAAAACTAGTCACACATGGAACAATGAATATTGGAACCACTATAGTTCCAAAAGTATCTTATGTTGAAGGGATCCAACATAACCTCCTCTCTGTTAGTCAATTTTGTGATAATAATAAAAGAATGATATTTGACACTGGTTTTTGTGATATACTTGACAAATGCAGAGGTAAAACAGTGTTATCAGGAACACGAAAGAAGAATATATATGTTGCAAACTGGAAATTCGTGGAGCCTGAAGCTTGTTTGATAGCACGGAATGAAGACATACCTGAGTGGCCGGGGCACAGAAGACTCAGCCATCTCTACTTTAAGGTGCTGAACAAACTAGTGAATGGATCTCTTCTAAGGGGACTGCCCAAGCGAGCTTTCAAAAAGGAAGAAGAGTGTGAAGCCTGTACGAAGGGAAAGCAAATAAAGAAAAGCTATCCTTCAATTCTGTCATCATCTACTAATGGAATCCTTCAGCTACTCCACATGGACCTTTTTGGGCCAGTTTCCTCTGTGATGATCGTAGGCAAGAAGTACACACTGGTGGTTATTGATGATTATTCCAGATACACATGGGTACTTTTTATTGCCAACAAGTCTAACGTCAATACAACATTGCCGAGGCTACTGAAGAGACTCAGTGTCGAGAAGGACACTAATATTAAGAAAATCTATTCTGATATAGGTACTGAGTTTCTGAACTCAATGGTCAAGGAGTTCTGCGATACTGAAGGAATAGAACACGAGACGTCCGCATCATATACGCCTCAACAGAATGGTCTTGCTGAGTGGAAAAATAGAACACTAAAAGAAGCAGCAAGGACCTTAATCGCAGATTTCGGGCTACCACTGAAGTTCTAGGTAGAAGCCACAAATACGGCATGTTACACTCAGAATCGAATCCTTACTAACAAAGAAGCACATGAAGACATATTATGAATTATGGAACGGGAGAGTACCTTCTATATCTTGTTTCCATATTTTCGGTTGTTCTTGTTTCATCCACAATAATGGGAAGGATCAGCTGAGAACTTTTGAAAGCAAATCCGACCAAGGAGTGTTCTTACGATACTCCATGGTCAGTAAAGCTTTTAGGGTTTTCAACCTCCGGACCCTTTGCATGGAGGAAAGTCCTCATGTGGTTTTTAACGAGTTTGCTACTGAGAACAGGAACAGAAGCAACTCAGATTCTAAAGATGTAAGCCAGAGAAGCTATAGAATCTAACCTAAACGAAGATTTAGAAATGATTCACCAGTGTTGGGATGATGATTCAACAGAAGATATTCAGAATCAACCCACACTGAATGTAGTTGAGAAGATTGATTCTACTGAATAGAATCAATCCCAGGTATTGGTCGATGAAGATACCCAAGTAGGTACCGAGACCACCACTAAATGCACCAACTCGTGGGGAACAAATAATGTTCTTGAATCAAATACCCCTGCAGGTGGACGATTCGATAGGAACCTCAACTTGTTACCGAACTTCTTCGGTTTCAAAACAAGATTACTCCGAAATGCCTAATACTCTTACTGTTTGTATTGAATGCTTTTCAAAGAAGAGACAAGGAAACAACGTTCATGGTTAGATACTCACTCGCCGAGCTTATTATTGGTGACCCTTCGCAGACGCTCGGACGTAGCTAATCTCGACATAAGGCGAGAGTGCACTCTACTCCTCGCTTTTTGTCTCCTCAAGAACCTCGAATATTGAGGAGGCATTAAAGGACACTGATCTGGATTATAGCTATGCAAGAGGATTTGAACCAGCTCGTGCGTAACGAGGTTTGGGAGCTTGTCCACGCGACCCGATATCAACATGTCATAGGAACAAAATGGGTCATATGGATTCAGGTATCTGTGCTCGATTTCAGGCGAATCCCAAGCTGAGCCATATAGATTCAACAAAGAAGATTCTGCGCTATCTCAAAGGCACACCTGACAGAGTGTTATGGTATCCAACAGATGATAATTTTGAATTAACTGGCTATATTGATGCTGACTATGCAGGTTGTAGGCTCGACCGAAAATCAACTTGAGGAATGTGTCAGTTCCTCGACAGTAAGCTGATTTCATGGTTCTCCAAGAAACAACATTCGCAGCCACATCCACTACTTAAGCTGAATACATGGCTGTCGGAAGTTGTTGCGCCCAGATCCTTTGGCTTCGACAGTAATTGCGCGACTATGGTGTAATTCAGAATGAAGTGCTAATCTACTGTGCCACTACTTGTGCCATTGCCATCTCGTAGAATCCTGTTCTACATACAAGATGCAAGCACGTGGACATTCGACATCACTTCATTCGCGATCATGTCGAGAAGAAGAGCGTCAGATTGGAGAAAATCCATACTGTCATTAAGAAGGCTGATATATTGACCAAGCCTCTAGCTATGGATGGCAATTTTGTAGGTCGGGGTCGGGTATCATCGGGACCCGACCCGCCCCCGTGCCTTAAAAAATGGACCCAGACCCGCCCCGTGGACCCGCACGGGTCCAGAATTTAGGACCCGACCCCGGTCCCGTGCGAGGCAGGTAGACCCGCCCCGGATCTGTGCGGACCCGCAAATATTTTAAGTATTAATAAATTTAAAATTATGTTTGCACAAGGATTCAAACCTGTGTCATCCGTAAATTTACAAACACTCTTGACCACTAGACCAACAACTTATTTGTTAAATTTAGATAAACATAAAAAATATATAATTTAAAGTGTTATTTTATTAATTTTAATTTAAAACATAAATAAAAATGTAGTAACTTTAATCAAATATAATGATTATAGGAAGCATGACTAGTATTTCATGTGAAAAATAAAAATAAAATACAAAAACAAAATCATCTTTCAAATATATTTTGTAGCTTTTATTCATCATATTTCTTTAATTTTTTCAAATATACTTTCATATGTTATGATTCTTATTAAAGTATGAATTTCTTATGTATATGTTATGATTCTTATGAACTTATGAATGAAGTTCATGAATAATAAGAGTGTAGTTTTTCATTTGTTATAAAAAAAACTCAATTGTAAATTTGTAATTTTTCATTAGTCATAAATAATCTTAATTTGTGAATTTATATTTTTTCATTACTTCATGAATACTTATTTTTAATATAGATAATGTTAATCTCATTTTTGAAATACTTCATGATTAGAAATTAGAAATTTGAATATAATATATTGAAATCAAGAAAGTTAATATTTATTGTATTTTTGTTAGATGTGTTTTCACTTGTTATAAAAAGTTTTCAATTGTAATTGTTCATTAATCATAATTGTATTTATACATATAATCCATTTCAATTAAACAATAGAAAATTGAAATAAAAAATAGTTTTAAATTTAAAATTTTGAAATAAAAATATGAATTTCATTTTCGAAATACGTGCCCGTAATTACAATTTGAATATAGAATATTGAAATCTAGAAAATTAATATTTATATTTTATAAGCTAATTTTCTATTAGATGTATTAATTTTTTTATTTTAGTATGTCATATTTTTATATGTAACTATGTACATGTAAAATATTAACAAATGTGAACATTAGCTCAAACGGCATAAGTACATGTCAAGAAATTATTGATGCGGGTTCGAATCTCACAAATAACACTTTTACACTTCTAAATTATAATTTGTACGGGCGGGTCCAAGGGGGGCGGGTTTATACAGACGGGTCTATACGGGCGGGTCCACTGGCAGAACCGGAACCGCCCCACACTCGTGACCCGCCCCATTGCGTACGGGTCCAGGTCGGGTCCGACGGGTCCGGGTCCTTTTGCCATCCCTACCCTAGCTGAAGCTAGATTCAGAGATCTTTCAATAGAGCTCGGTCTCCTAGAACCTACTGACTTCACTCAGTAAGCGTTTCAGATGGAGTGATAGAAATAATAGGAGAGGAATTATACCTTCATCCGCGTTTCAGATCTTCTGATCTCTGTCCCAGCCTTTTTCTACCTCTAGGTGTTCAGAAAACTGAAGAAAATTAAGATTTCGTCCCTCTCTCTCAAATGTGTATAACGTGTGAATAATGTGTGTGGGTTCTATTTATGAACATAATACTAATAGATATAGGCTTCAAGAGCTAATATTATATTAATATTTGTAGTCCATTAATTTAATTAAATTCCTAATGGACTTCTACATCAATTAGCCCATAATATAATAAATTAATCTTTTGCGCTACTTTTATTTATTAATTAATTGGTCCAGCTAATTAATTCCAGATAAATAACATTATTAAATAATGTAAAATAAATTTATCTATGAATAATGATTTCCGAGAGACAATAAATAACTAGACAACTAATTGGCCCAGATCAGGGATCTAATACAAGAAATAAAGCAGGGCCTCAAATTAATTTATTATCTATGCTCAGCCTAGAGCAAAATTAATTAATAAACACAGATTCAGTCCACTAGAGAATCCGTGCTGACTTACCCCTTTATCCAAAATTAAGCAAGGGCTTGTATTTTGGACTTAATCGATCTCCGTATTTAAGATAGAAATATCCGATAATTAATTAAGTTCATTGAGAGCTTAAATTAATTAACATCTTATTATGTTCCTGACTTGTACACTTGACCTCATTAACACATCTGAACTTAATCAACCGGCCGGGTTTAGTGTGCTAATCCTTTCGAGTTCATCAGGGGATATTGTCAACCTATTTTACTAGGATATGGTTGCAAGATACAGACAACCAGCCTGAGCCACAAATAACTACTAACACCTAATATATGTAGATCCAGTCGCGCTGATGTTCACTATAGTAGGTCAAAGTGATAGATAGCCAAATGTGCTCGGCCTAAAGTCTTACCAAACTTTAGATCACCTAAGTCACCGAGATCTTGGTTCTCCACTAAGATCGCTTAGAAGAACAGATCTCACCGTGATCCATCAATACACTACCTTAAGTGTACCAAGAAAGACAAGCAAACCAAGACAAGAAACTTCTTATTTAAACCGCGAGCCTTAAAGCGACAACTTATCCCGAAGTTATCTCACTGTGATAACCGTTTAGATCTTGTCAGTTCAACCAATTCGTGTAGTCATCTGCGATACCCGACACACTACACAAATCTAACTTTTATACGCGCATTGGAGAATACAATAGTGGTAAGGACAAAAACACATTGTATGCAAGTATAAAACTTGCTTCCAAAGATACAAAATCCCAACAAGTGTCCCCGGTAAGGGGGAACACTCGTTCTATACCGAATTCATTCAGCCCGTAGATTCAAAGAACCGTCTACACGAGGTATCGCTGACTACAATGTTCAACCGACAGGTTTATTTATCTCTTCCAAGTAGTCAACTCAAAGATAAAAAGGTTTTATGATATCGGTTCAACATCACATTTATTGCCTTAAAGAATGTTACTCCCTCCGTCCCGCTATTACCGTCCTACTTCGCTTATCGGTACGTCCCGCTATTACTCGTCCTCTCTTCCTAAAATAGTAAAAATTACTTTTAAACATAAAATAAAGTGGGTCCCCCTTACTCACTACTCAACCCCCACATTCTTATACTCTCTCTTCAAAAATCTATCTCCCACTCGATTATGTTCCGCTCCGAACTCGAAAAATTATGATTTTTATCTTTTTGAAAACTTTAGATTATTTCTTCAAATACAATATAAAAAAATATAAAAAATAAAAATCAATTGCCTTTTACTAGCCTTGCAAAAATTTGGATAATTCTCATTTCCTTCCACCAACCACTCCTCGAAAACCCGTGTCATTTTCTTTATACAATTAAAACTCCTAAAATACACACTAAACTAAAATTTCTTAATCTCCGTGCCGAAGTCAACCGGGACGTAATTAGCGGGACGGAGGGAGTATTTATTAAAATCATTTTCATTTATTACATGACGATCTATGCAACCTTGTTGAAACTATTTTGCATTAAATGCATGTCGTATCACCTTACCTCTATAAGCTATATAAGTCTCGAGATTTGACTAAAGCGGCACAATCATCATTACCTTTTTTATCAAATAAAATCGTGACCGT
Source organism: Lavandula angustifolia (assembly GCA_028984105.1). Classification (NCBI taxonomy): domain Eukaryota; kingdom Viridiplantae; phylum Streptophyta; class Magnoliopsida; order Lamiales; family Lamiaceae; genus Lavandula; species Lavandula angustifolia. The sequence continues at coordinate 23,741,559 of CM054811.1, forward strand.
CCCAACCGGAAAAGCGGGATATAACTCGAACCGTCGATCATAAAACGTTTCACATTCAAAAACCTATTTATCGACGTGATCGTCCCAAACCTCCATCTTCGCCATTCTCTCTCTCGCAAATACCTTAGAACTCTCTCGAAACTACATTCAAGCATAATGCTTGTTTTCACTTAATTCGTAGATTTTCTTACGTAAAATCTTAATTTCTATAGCACTCATAACGACTAACTCTATTTTCAAGTGATAATCATTGTTTTTGCGGATAATCATGATGAACCTTATAGTCGCTTTCTCCTTTCGACATCGTCGAGATCTTGGAGAAGGACCGGGTGTGGTGTGAACCGAGCCATGGAGTTCGACTCCAGCTGAACCGGAGTTCATGGATGACGCCTACGATGCCATGAGAGCATCTGGACTGGAGCAGTTTCTCTCGAAGAAACCGTCGTTCTTCCTGCCTCGCCAGATCTCTGAGTTATTTCTTAACCTTGAGGAGGAAGACGCAGACTTGTTTGGGACCTTCCAGATTCACAAGATTTAGGACCCATCCAAGGCAAGCCTCCTATACTAAAGAGGATATCGCCGAAGCAAGCTTTGGACACGAGCTTCGTACTTCCCAATGAAGGCATTAGTCCCGCCGGATATAAGGATGGTGTCCTTGACGAGTACCCGACACTCGTTTTGTGGGAAGCCCACAACATTCGTAGAGATGCATTTCCCAAAAGGCAAAGATGCTTCCTCAATTCGGGGCCTTGGCATATATTGTAACGCGGATTCCCGACTAGCCAGGCGACTCTTTTGATTAGGTATCGAGGCCGAAACTCCGGATGATGATGGCCATTTATGACAAAGCTCGATTAATTGGGCGAATGTCTTCATCGAGAGTTTCGTGCTCAAGGGGCGAAGTTCGATCAATCGCCAACTGACCGAAGTGTTAAAGGAAAGCTTCTATATGGGATGAAGCTCTCAACCATGATCGAGGAATTCCGTGGGACCGATCGAATCACGTTTGCCGACAAAGAATATGTTAACCCGATGAAGATCAGGTTCCACAGCCAAGCCAGCTCATTGCAGCAAATTGACATTGGTGCCGGTGAGGGTAAGGGCAAGAGGAAAGCCCAAACCCTACTCAAGAAGCGGTGCTACCCTAAAGAAGAAGAAGGCTTCGAGCAAGCCCTTGTAGTAACCCCCTACTATCCTCCACCGAGATATGAGGACACTAAGTCACCGAGAAGACCGATTAAGAAGAGAAGGCAAATTCGGTTGAGAAGGATGTAGACATTGCGGATTCGAAGGAACAGGGGACTTTACCTCATGTCACGACTCCTCCTCCCCTTTCTCCACTGGACGTACCACCACTCAGTAGCTTCCCTTTTGCTGAGAAAAGACAGTTTCCCACAATTTCTCATTGTCTCTATGGCCCGCTTCTTGTTTATTGAACACTCAGAATCACCCAAGCGACATCGACTCACACACTCATTGCTTATCTGTGTTTGTTCGGTTATTTGCTTAGATAGGAGGAACTTTTTCTCAACTCGTCCCTCGGATTAGAGACTTGAAGATACATCTCCATAGATTCTCAATGTATCAACTGTAAGGAGTCTGTATCTGATAGTTCTTTAGAGTGATAGAGTGATAGGTTTTGGCATCATCAAATAGGGGGAAATTATTGGGAGATGATTCAGTAGTTGATTTGGCTGATCCCAAAACCTTATTCTGATTGATGAACCATTACGTTGTAAAAGTTAACACCTTTATCTTTTGAGTGTTTTATACTCAGTAGACTTGCCTTCAGCATGGTTCCGGCTCAGAAGTTCCGTCTCGCTATCTCTCTCTAGACCATCCGCCGCGGTGCCATGGAGTGAAGATTCGGCATGGCCGGACTCAAAGCAGTAGCATACCGAAAGGTGTTCGGGAGTCGGGAGAACTAGGACTCAAAGAAGAGCAATTTACCGAACTCGGGAGTTTGGCCCTTAGCGAGTGTTGGACTCAAGCAGAGTAGCCTCACTAAACCTTTCGGCCGACTCAAAGAACGGCTCGTCGGTTGCTTTAAATGACATTGGACTTCAAAGTCAATCATAGTAGAGTTGTCCGAGGTCGTACATCAATGAATAAGTCAGCTTCAATATCAATCTTGATGTCTGAAAAAGTGTCAACCACTATCTATACCTCGGCCAATGACAAGCAGCCAGCTGACAAAGTTTCTGACAAAAGCTGCAAGTCAACCACTTTCATGCAAAGAAAGGGGACTTTACAGAATTCAAAAAAGAGCTGTTTGCTACCCATAGAGTGACACATGGACAATTCGTCTCCATTGGATCTATTCACAACTCACCTCTATAAATAGAGGGAAGGTCGAATTCGCACAAGTCGCACTAGACGATCATAGAAACGACCTATCAAGGGAACCCAAGCTTACACAAAACTCAAGCTCTAGAATTCATAAATGAATATTCAAGTGAAGAACACGAACCCAGAGAGATTATTCCTCATTGTTCTTCGCTCTAGAAGCCTTTCTTGTTCCCACCCTCTAACCTAAGCTCATTGTAAAATCCATAGCTTAGATCGAAGGAGTTCATTTATTGAACTGTTCTTAATGTTAAGAAGTCCTTCATAGGTGGAGAAACATTCAAAAAATATGTTTGACCCTATAAACCGAGACTTGCTCGCATGATCAAAAGTTACAGACTTGTCCAATAAGACAAACTAACCGAGACTAACTCGAGATAATAAAATAGTTTCCCGCCTTGTTCGGACGAGTTGATGTAGGATCTTGCGTATCCTAACCACTTTAAAAATTGATTTGTCATTAAATGTTGCATTGATTAACTATTCATACCGAAAATATATTTACAAATGATACAATAACATTTTCAAGACAAGCTTAAAACGTTGCAATAATCTACTAAAACGGATTTTGATAAACAAACGCTTTCAAACAAACTTAATCGACCCTACACTTCCACACACTACCGAACACTACCGAATTCCCGACATTAAGTCACCTAGCAGAGCTCAATATCTTTAGTCACTCGTCCACGCGATCAAGAACAACTTGCTTGGTCCGTCGAATTCATTCATTACACATCTTCCGTCTATTGGACTGTTCGCGTTTGAGTTTGAAAAAGGTTTTCAGGTGTATTCACCCCCTACACCTGAACATTTGACTCGGGACCAACAAGCTGGATGAGTATACTGTGGATGACCATACTGCTCTACCCATCTGACTTTCTTGGTTCCCCCTGAATTGGAGTTTTGGGGGCTTGAACCACGAGTCTTCTTCGTAGGTAAGGCCGAGGTGCTTTCATCTTTTGTTTGTCCTTTGTCTGAGGGGTTGAAGATTCAGCATATTGGGTTCCCCCTTGGACAAATCTGTTAGTCAGCTGATGTAAGTTTTTCTGTACGGAGGTAGTTACTTCATATGTATAACCAAGTCCTAGAACATGGTCCATGTGATCTTAGCAACTTCTCAAGCTTTTCTTTGGCTCCTAGGTACGCTTGCCAACATTAAGGTTCTCCAAACCTCATCACTTTTCCTCAGAGCTTCATACTCAGCTCTAGTCTGTGTAAGCTTGTCCTTTAGACCGGCAATTTCAGTCTCTTTCTCTGAGTTGTCTTTGGTCAAAACTGATATCTGACATTCTTGTTGTTGAGACTTAGTCATCAAAGATTCCATCTCTTCCTTCTGTCTCAAAACAAGTACTTCGCACTCGGAGAGTCATGACTTCTCATTTAAAGTCTCCGAGTCTCATCTTTCGGGGAGTTCCATCTACCGAAGTGTTCAACTGAACTGTTTGCTCGTCTGAATTTGTTCTTCCAACAGTTCTTCATATGTAAGAACCACATGCAGGGGTTAACCTGCAATAGAGCTTGTGTTGTGGGTGCATGGTGAAGAGGAGCATATATTAGAATTAGAGTTTACCTCAACCTATTCTCCATCCATGAGGCACAATTTAGTATCCTTTTCAGCCTTCGATCGCCATGAATGCTCGCTTCATAATCGGATGAATCCGTGGCATTTCGGCCTTAGCACCTTAAGTGTGTGGAAGGTTGAACTTAAACTCCTCCCGCTTTCGCTTATGAAAATAACTAATCATGAGTAACAGAGTTTAAGACACTTCTTCTTAAACACATAGCAAAAGAGTACCACTTGGGACTAGAAAGAGCCCTTAAGATTTTAGTGTTCGTCTCCTTGTTGCTGAATGTTTTTTCCCAATCCATTGATGATGTTGATTTGATTTGTGAATTGGACGCTGAAATCATCAATAGACTCTCCGGGTGTCATGACGAACGCCTCGAGCTTCTGCAGCCTCCAACTCCAGCTTTTTTCTCTTTAATTTGTGGAGTTCCTTGGCTCGAAGCATTGCGAGAGCATCCCGCAGCTCTTTGTAGTCTTGTAGTCGTGCACTCGCCGAGGTATGAGTCACCGAGTCTAGTCAATATCGCGTTGCATGCGACTCGGTCAAGATTATACAGCCTTTCTCTCTTCCGGTGTAAAGAGGCTCTTGTCCTTGGGAACCTTCGGACCGGTTCGTGCACCTATCGGGTGCTATCGACGCTCTCAACCATTGGAACAACGGGTCCTCTCTTTAGGACGCTCGTCATGTTGTCATGCAAGGACGCGAAGTGCGCCTTTATCCTTACACGCCATACCTCATAGTTTTCTACTAAAAACATAGTACCGTCTTTATACCTTAATATCAAACATCTTGTAAAAATTTGTATAGGATGCTATGAAGAGATGCAAGTGCAGAGAAAATAGTTTTTCAGGATCTGTTCGAGTAGATCGGTTTTCAGAAAACTATGATCAGAAGAACACCACTCTGATGCCAATTGTTAGTCCAGAGATGAGCCTTCAGGTGTCGAGGGGGGGTGAATACACCAGAATACAAATTTCAAACTCAATCACGAATGTCATCTTAGCTGAATGTTGCAACTGAACTAGTCTACTGAACTAGTCAGTTGGCCAAATAAACTTTCTGGATCGCGTGGGCAGAGGTAACCTTCTACTCAGCCTATCTACTGAATTTAGTCACTCAACAAAAGTCCAGTATTAGATTTTGTGTGCGGAACTATGGGCCCAAAATATGTTCGCCTAAATTTGAAAAACCCTTTTGAAGCATCCGTTGTCCATGTACCAAGCGGTCCCCGTGCACCCCGCAAAATAGAATTATATTTAGGTACCCTTTATTTTTGATTTTGGGTCCTTAGCGTTAATTTTGGAAACCCAAATGCCTCTAACGACCCCCGGTGGTCTCGCATAATTTCTTTCCACTTTTGTCAACATATTTCATCGCCGGGCTAGGTGAAGTTGACTTCTTAGGCTTTATCGGTTCGGGAGTCTTGATCTTTAGAGTTGGTGGACTACTAACTTTAGCCTTCAAAACGACCTTTTTCTTCTTCTTCTCCGACCTTTGGGGACTTCCTCCGACAATAGGATCATAATAATATAACCCATACCGAGTCGGGATGTGCCGGGCTTGTGGCGGTCCATACCGATCAACCCAGCTTTACTGCTGATTTCCCTTGCTTGGGCAAGGGTGATTTTGAGCCGAACTTCCGGCCGGCTTCTCGATAGATGGGATGAGCCGCTTTCATCTTTTGCTTGTTCTTTGCTAGGGGATTCAGTGATTCAACATTCATCGTTTCCCCTTAAACAAATCTATCGCTTAGCCGATTCTCCGAGAGTGTGGAAGCGTATGCTGGAGGCTTCGGAACTCAAACCCGAGTCCTTCCTCGCAGCTAAGCTTAGGCTTGTTGTTGGCTACCATTGCCTCAAGCTTTTCTCGCCCTCCCATGTAACGCTCCGTCATCGTGGTTTCTCCAAACATCATCACTCTTTTTCAGAGTTTCAAGCTCGGTCTGAAGTCCCGAGAACTTCTGCTTCAACTGACTCAATTCAGTATCTTTCTGAGTTAAGTCTTTGGTCAGTACTGAGATCAGACATTCTTGTTGCTGAGACTTGATCATCCGAGAGTTAATCTCCTCCCTTAGACTCACAACAAGTCCCTCTGACTCATTAGCAACCTGACTCTACTGAGAAAGCCTCTGATTTTCCACTTTCAGGGCATCCAACTCATGAAGAGTCTTGCTGAGCTGCAAACTCATCTGAATCTGCTCGTCGAGTAATTCTTCATAGGTGATCGCGACGTCCAAATTCTCGTTTGCACCTGAAATAGTATCTTGTGTTCAAGGGTGAAGAAGAGTTAAATGGTTCCCGGAGAGTTTACCTCATCCTCTTCTCCCCGCCATCGACACTTTTCGCATCTTCTTCAAGCTCTTGGGCCATGAAGGAGTCGACTTCTTCTGACTCGTCTGAGAGTTCACCGGCAATATAGGCTTGTCGTTTCTTGATGAACTTCTCCCTTCGAGCTTTTCTTGCAGCTCTTTCAGTTGTGCCGAGCTCGGATAGTTCCCCGGCTTCTTGCGGCAGTAGCACGAGGCGACTCTCGCTTTCTCTCGTTCTCACTGTCTTTCGACCGTGCGTAATCCTCCCGTTTCTTGCATTCGAAGTTTGTAAGTTCGGAGCGAGTTTAGGTGAGAAGTCGACTTACTCTTCGAGTCTCTACGACTCTGCAGCGTTTTCTCGCACCGCTCCTTCTCCTTCTCGATACTTGATCGCAAGCAATGCGTATCATTTAGCTAGGCTCCCTTCTTGTAATTCGCTTGTTGAAGATTTAGCTTTGCTGGACGCCGGAGCCGTTATGCCGATCCGATGCTTTAAAGTCATGATCTATTTGAGTGTCGCCTTCGCCTCTCGCTTCCTCTCGCGTAGACCAAACTCGAACTCTTCGGCTTTTAATTCGAAAATATACGATCAAGAGAAACAATATCAAGATTAGAATATCTAAGAAGTGTACCGAATGGAGTCCAATGTCCGTCCGCGGGCTTTCGCATTTTGAGATTCATCTCTCGGTTGGAGAACATATTTTCCAACATTTTTGATTGTGTTCATCGATTTGTAAACTCGACATCGAGATCTTCAATCGAGTCGCCGGCATGAGTGACGGTCTTTCCAGCTTTCCGGATTTCCGGCGCTAACTTGTTTGCTTTGATCTTCTCGAGTCCCCCGACTCGGTAGCGCTAGAGCATCCCGTAGTTCTTTTGCCGACTTGCGCCCCGACCTCTATCGAGATACGAGTCGCTCAACGTGGTTAAAATGGCATTTCGGGCTACCCGATCAAGGTTATGAAGCTTCTTCTCTTTTGGAGTGAAGAGGCTTCGTCTTTTGGGCACCTTGTTCCCGGGCCACCGCTCCTCCTTGGCTGGTTCTTGAAAGTCAACACTACCGACCATAGGTACGATAGGTCCGTCTTCCAAGACCTCTATCATGCTATCGTGGAGGGAGGTCGATGTGCTTCCATTCTCGACCCCCCCATACCCCGTAGTTCTCACCGAGAACATGGGTACCATCCCGATTCCTAACATATCGAACATGTTAGAAGAAATGATATGAATGAAGAATGATATGCAGTGGGAAAACATTTTCGTATCCGTTCGAGTAGACCGCCGTTCGATAACAAGAATCTTAAAGAACTCCCGCTCCGATACCAATTGTTGGTCCGAGTCAAACATTCGTGTGTAGAGGGAGGGGGGGTGAATTCACCGAAAACCTTTTTCTCAAACTTGAACTCGAATGGTCCGATTACGGAGATTATCTACCGAATGAATTCGAGACTAGTGCAAGCCGTTCCGGGATCGCGTGGATGGAGTGACCGACTATACCGAATCCCGCTAGCCGACCGATGTCGAATTCATTACCGTTCGCATGAGTTCGATGAGTGCATAATAGTGTAGGCCCGATTCGCCTTGGGTTTGAAAATGTTATTAATGAAAACTCAGCTTTCAAGAGATTAGTGCACTTAGTTAAGCTTTTTACCGAAACTTTGTTGAATGATTTTGTAAATGGTTTTCGTAATGAACTCAGAATCAATGCAACAAGAAAAGACAAAATGACTTTTAAAGTGGTTCTGGATATCCAAAATCCTACGTCCACTTTCCTTAACGTATCGGGAGGCTATTTTATTATACCGAGTTAGTCTTAGCTCGGCTTGTACACTCGGACACACACAACCTTGTGATTATACCGAGCAAGTCTCGCTTACAAAGATAAAAAAACGTTTGAACAATTCTCCAACTGTGAAGGAGTTCTTTACAATAAGAACAGTTCAAGAGATGAACTCCTTCGGTTCTAAGCTATAGATAAGGTCAGTTGAGCTTAGGTTAGAGGGAAAGGGAACAAGAAAGGGCTTCTAGAGTGAAGAATAATGAGGAATAATCTCTCTGGGTTCGTGTTCTTTCACTTGGATGCTAGAGGCTTTGATTCTATGAAGCTTGGTTCCCTAGAGCAAGAGGGAGTGCTTTTCGCGTTGGGTTGTTTTCTCTTCGCTTCTTCGCGGAAAGTCGTGTTCTTGATTGTTCAATGCTCGTAAATCGTATATCTTCGTGTATATTCAACGATTTGATTTTTCCTCTATTTAAAGAGGTGAGCTATGGATAGATCCGCTGGAGACGAACCGTCCACGTGTCACTCTATTTAGGTAGCTAACGGCTCTTTTGAATCGTGCGAGTCCACTATCTTTTTCAAGAAAGTGGTTGACTTGCGACTTTTACCAAGCACTTTGACAACTGGCTGCTTGTCATTGGTCGAGGTGTAGAAAGTTGTTGAGACATTCAAACTTCAAGACATATATTGAAGCTGACTTCTCCGATGTGTACGAATTCTGACAACTCTACCGATTTATACTTTGAAGACCACCGATACCAAGGAAACCGTCACGCCGTATCGATTCCCGACCGTAGGTTCGCAGTATACTCCTCAGAGTTTAACTCTAATCAAGTAGGTCCGGCAGAAGAGTTCCAAACTTGTCGCCCCTCGGTAGAGTGAGTCTACTTAGCAAACCGGCAGGACGCGGAGATCAATCGACTCGAGTCCGCAAACCGCTCCTCGCCGAGTCCAAATCTACCGATTCCCTCTCAATATGCTACTCTTTGCCGAGTCCAAGACTATCGACCCGAACACCTCTCGCATAGCCGCTCCCGCCGAGTCCAAAGATTACCGAGCCTTCACTCCATGGTACCGAGGCGACGGCTTCCCGAGGTTCAGCCAGATAGAACTTCGAGCCTGGGACCATGCCAAGGCAAGTCTACCGAGTCTCCGAAAATTCTTAGAGACCAAGGTGTTACAAATACAAAGGAATGGTTCACCAATCAAATTAGGGTTTTGGGATCAGCCAAATCTTCTAAACAATCTACTGCTGAATCATCTCCCAATAATTTCTCCCTATTTGATGATGCCAAAACCTAAGCACTATCGGGCTAACACTATAAACTATCAGTGCACAAACTCCTTACAAAATATTACAAGAAGAATCAATGGAGTTGTACTTATAGTTTCTAATCTATTGAGGACCGCTGAGAGTTTACAAAATTATCTCATTAAAAAAAAATTCTCCCAAAACAACTTCCTCCTGACATCAATCAAACCTAGCAACACCCGACAAACACGGATAAGTAGTGAGTGTGAGAGTCAAGCAATCACTTAGGTGATTCCGAGTGTTAAAGTAAACAAAGTAGGACATGTAGACAATGAGAGATTGTCGGCCAAGAAACAATGATGTATATATATATATATATGTGAGAAATATTCAAGATGCGATACTCAAGTCGCATACATTTGCTTGCTACACTATGAAAATCAAAACAGAGAGGACCTAACAAGACTATCTCCCCTCAAACGCCGAATCCTCGCCTTAAAGTCTTTCAATTTCTCTTCGGCGCAGGGAGTCCATACATCTTGAAGGTGTCTCTTCTCAACTTCGAATCTTCTATTTATCTACGTAATCATTAGGATCAAGATCCGTGAGCTAAGACTACTCTTCCGACTTTGCCTTCAATCACACCATTAAGCCTCTTGGTTGGTTTCCCGGCATGAACCTTAGTCCCGACCTTTGTCGGAGCCTTCTTCGGCTTATTTGCCGCTTCAACCTCAACCAACTCTCTTGCTAATTTCTCGTTGTTTCAAGGACTTCTTCTCGAGGTGTAGGAACCTTTAGAATCTTCTTTCCCTTTTTTCGATATCGGGTGGAGGTAGAGGAGGCTCTTCTTCATCTTCTCGAGTCCCCCTCTAGGAATTCGGCCACTTCTTTGATATGTTGCTGAAAATCGAAGTGTCTGTTCCCACCTCTTCGGGTCTGGAGCCACTCGGGCCGCCTCTCGCACCTACATCACCTGTGCCCGAGATACCCCCAGGCCATACCCTCTATCTCGCCCTCTTCCCCCGCAGGGAATCGGGACGAAGAGGAGCAAATTTAGCTTCGAGTCCCCTCGTACTAACCTTTTTCCTTTGATTATCCTTTTCCCCCTTTTTGACATCATCCAATATGCTAGGGGTGGGTAGTGAGACAACCTTGGAGTTCAGCGATTGATAAGCAGTAGAGAGCTTATCCAAGGTTTTATGCAGACCTTTGAAATTCTCATGTAGGTCATTCCTCTCGAGTAATGAGATCTTCACCATATTCGCGGTGAGAGGAATCTACAAGGTCTTGTGTTGCTTTCAGCTTCACATCCATTTTATCCTCACACTCCTTCTGAATAGACGAGATCCCGAGCTCGGCGAGCCTCGAGGCGAGTGTGGAGAGTCTGGTCATGTGGTCCGACTGTGCTGTCTTGAAAGATTCAAGAAGTGAAGTCTGGGCAGCAGTCATTGATGCTTGCTGAACTTCAAACTTAGCTCTCTGTGCGGTAAGAGCGTCCTTGAGAATAGCAGAGAAATTAGGGATAGGAGCATTCTGAACTGTAGTCTTCAGTGACCTAATTTCCTCGCACTAAGCTGTTGTAGCTTTCTTCCATACCTTGTGGACATTCCTCGCAAGGAGGCGGTTCTGAGTCCCTTGCGTCGGGAGAGCTTTGGCTACTGACTTGGACTTATGGTGTTTGGCAACAAGGGCAACCTCGTATGTAGACCGCATCAAAAGCTGTCCCAGGTCTGAGTCGTGGGAGGTTTCTGCAGCCGCCGAACTAGGAGGGAGGGAGCCGATAGGTTGATCAACCGAGGGTCGAAGCTCCCTCCTCCCGCTGAGTACCCTCAACAAGCTTCTTAGGGCCTCGCATCACTAGGCGGGTCCCGATCATCGGGACCGAAGCCCCGGTAGGGACGGTTCTCGATGGATTCCTATCCTCAAGCAAAGCCGCCAACATTGTCTCCCCTAAGATCTTTGAGCGAGCATACACCAAGCAATGCTTGAGTAGCCTTTCTCGTCGTATTTGAAGCTCCTCAGAGTTCAGGAGTTCACAGGACTTAAATCGGACCAGACGCTCGAGAGTGATCCAGTCCTGGAACCTGAACATCATCCGAAGTCTCGCCCTGAAGGCTATATCCACCAAGTCGGAGTGACTTGTGATTTTCGAAATTAATTTAGAGAGCTCTTGGGTTGCTCTATCCCCAAGCATATCAACCTCATACTCAAGAGTCTCGATTCGGCGCTTGTCTCCATCTCATCTACATCGATGGGAGACTCCGCTTCTCGCCAGGGGGGAGATCTGCCGATCAGGGGTACATCCAAGGGAAACCCGGATGTAGGATTTGTAATTTCGTGGAGAGCCCTCCGTTTCTGCCGAAACCTCTTTTTTAGCCGAGGAGGCCGCCTTCTCTACCAAAGGGGCCTTTTTGCTGAGACGGCTTTCTCAAGCAGAGTCCGAATCATCTCTCGACCCGAAAGGGGCCACTACTAATGCTGTCTCGTAAGCCTTCTTCTCGATTCTTCCCAGGGGTAGTACCCTTCTTAATGGGAGTAGGGTCCTTCTCTTCCCCTTCCCTTCTTCAGCAAGACCAACGCCTATCTCGCTGCAAAGACACCGGGCGCGACCGTGAAATCTTATATTCTTGGGATTGAAGTAGGCCTTGTCAACATAGGTGATATTATCATCTCCATGAAGTCTTCAATCATTGATGACAACTTCATCTCGTAAAGAAGCTTCCCTTGGCACTCGGACGCCAAGTAGATCTATCGAACTTGGTCGATCACGTCTGGAATTCTTTCAAAAAGAATTATGTCCAACCGATTTTGGCCCGGTTATAGATGACCATCATCATTTCTAGCTTTGCCTGGACACTTGATCGAACGACCCGGCCTGGCTAGTCAATATCTGGGTAACAACGTATGCCAAGGCCCTATACTACGGGAGCATGTAGTTCTTTAGAAATGCCGCTCCAAGGTGGTCGGCTCCCTGCAGAATGTAGACAAGTACTCATCAAGGAGATCATCCTTGTATCCCGCAAGGCTCATGCCATCGCTGGGCGCTTGGAAACTCCTTTCCAACGCTTGCCTTACCGACATCCGTCCGACTCCGGATCTGCTTCAAAGCGGTCGAAACGAGATGAATAGTGAACACTCCAAACAAATCCCCATCCACTTCCTCCATGTTGAGGTAGAACTCTGAAATCTGATGCGGAAGGAAATATGCTGGCTTCTTCGACAAGAAACTCTCCAGCCCAGATGCTTTGAGAGCATCAAATACATCATCCACCATTTCAAGTTCGCTGTAATTAAATTCCATGATGGGCTTGCACCATACACGATCCTTCTCGAGGATCTCCACCATGTTTACTGACACGATAACACTAAAATTTGCCATGACTTAATCTGCAAAATCATGTATTAGTAATTAAAAGTAAAATAAGTCAGTACGAGTACTAATAAACGTAAAATTTATCGTAGAAGTCACTGAAAATATGCAGAAAATAGCAGATAACAAGGTTGAAGGCTTAGGGTTTTTAGAGAATTCAAGGTTTATGCAGAGTGAAAATGGCCGTATAAGGATTGATACGTCGATATATATGATTTGAAGATGGAACGCTTGAAGATCGACGATTAGGGTTTAATCCTCGCTTTTATCGGTGGGACGGTCAAGATTCAATATTATAATAAGTAATGAGTAAACATGTCGCCTAAGTCAAATCCAGCTTGTAAATAGCCTATAGGAGTAAGTTGATATGACATGTATTTAATGCAAACCGATTTCAAAGATATATGGGCATAGAATGTCATGTATTTAATGAAACCGTTTATAATAAATGACATTCTCTAAGGCATTGAATACGATGCCGAGCATATATCATAACAACATTAAATACCGGATTGACTACCGAAAGAGATATGCAAACCTCGTCACCTAACATCATAGTCACCGATACCACGTGTAGTTAGTTTCGAATCTTGTGTATTGAACGAGTCCAAGATCGAGAGTAGATATTCCCCTTTGCCTGAATGCTTATCTCTCCCGAATCCACTTACCGACTTTAGTCAAGGAGAGTCCAAAGAGACCTAGCTCTACCGAAAGTTCTCGGAAACTAGCTTTAGTTAGAGGTTTGGTCGAGATGTCGGCCCTTTGACGATCACTATGGATCTTTTCCATCCCGATATCCTTCTTTTGACATGGTCACGAATGAAGTGGTGTCCGATGTCCACGTGCTTGCATCGCTTGGGAGAACCGGGTTCCGAGTGATTGCAATAACACCGGAGTCGCCGCAAAAGATCAGCACTTCATTCCCGAATAACATCATAGTCGCGTAGGCCGCCTCGCCCAAAAGGAATTGGGCGCAAGAACTTCCGGCGACCTATGTATTCAGCTTCGTGAGTTGACATTGCTACCGAATGTCAGTTTCTTGGAGAACCATGAAATGAGCTTTCCGGCCGAGTAACCGACAAGTTCATGAAGTTGATTTTCGGTCAACCCCGCAACCCCGCGTAGTCAACATCGTAATAACCGCTTAGTTCGATATTATCATCAGCCGGATACCATAAACCCATGTCGTGTTCCTCCGAGATAGCGGAGAATCTTCTTTGCCGAGTCCATATAGCTCTTGTTAGGATTCGCCCGAAATTGAGCGCATACACCTACATCATAAGTTATGCTCAGTCTAGAAGAAGTAAGATATAATAGAGAACCAATAATTACACAAAATTCAGTATGGTCTACTAATACTCCCTATTTGTCAAGATTTATTTTCATATTTGTGTTCATCAGGATCTTGACTGGTTTGCCGAATGTACAACCGAACTTTTTGTTGAGGTCTCGAGTGTATTTACCTTGAATGATGAACGTTCTCTTTTCGATTGCTTGACTTGAAATCCAAGAAAGTTGTTCATCTCTCCCATCATTGATACATCTCGAATTTGTCCTTCATTATTTTCTCGAACCGGCCGACACATGATGACATTCTTTGAACCGAAGATAATATCATCTACGTAGATCTGCACAAGTAAGATATCATCGCCTAGACGAATGCTAAATAGAGTGCGATCCACGGTGCCCTTCTAAAAACCTTTCTGAAGAAGAAACTCAGACAGGGTATCGTACCAAGCCCTAGGTGCTTGTTTTAATCCATACAGAGCCTTTCTGAGTCTATACACTTGATGTCCCTGCTGATAGTCGGGAGGTTGTTCTACATAGACTTCTCTTTCAGTACGCCGTTCAGGAATGCTTACTTTACATCTATTTGATATACTCCAAGTGCCGATGTGTTGTGTAGGCAAGGAATAGTCCGATTTCCTCTAATCTTGCAAATGGAGCGAACGCTTTGTTGAAATCTATCCCTTCGACTTGTCGTAGCCTTTTCCATGAGCTTCTTCTTGAAGACCCATTTGGTTCCGATAACGTGTTGATGTTCCGGTGCGTCAACAAGCTCCCGCACGCCTTCTGGAGTGAACTAATCCAACTCCTCTTGCATAGCAGTGATCCAGTCAACATCTTTCAGCGCATCCTCAATTGATTGAGGTTCTTTAGTAAACAAGAAGCAGGAATATAAGGCGTTTTCTCCTTGACAAATTCTAGATCTTGTCTTAACACTTACTGACGGATCTCCAATGATAAGATCTGAAGAGTGAGCATCTAGCCACGATCGACGATATCTTGTCTCTTCATCTGAAAATTGTTCAACAGAGATAGTAGGAGAGTTAGGCATTTCAGTTGTACTATTCTGATATTAAAGCAATTCAGTGACAAGAGTTGGGTCTACTGAGTCACCAGGTTCAGGGGCATTTAGCTCGGGAACATTATTAGTTACCCCGAGTTGTTATTCTCAGTAGAGGTCTCAGTTACCATATTGGTTTCTTCATCGACCTGAGTTACCCCGGGATTGATTCTCCTTGTAAGAATCAATCGGTTCGTCCACGTTCGTTGCCGGCCGTGATCGTAGGACTCGACTTCATTATCCTCTCCGAATCATCATCCCAACAAAGCCGGATCTTTTCAACATTTTCTTTTAAGCTTAGATCCTGGAGTCGTTTATCGATCTCCTTAGATTATGAATTTGAGTTTATGCTCCCGATCTCAAGTAGAGCAAACACATTAAAAACAACATGAGGGCTTTCTTCCATGCAAAGGGTTCCGTAGTTAAAAACTCGAAGGCTTTGCTCGATCCAGGGAGTATCCTAAGAAAACTCCTTGGTCTCGACTTGCTATCAAAAGTCTTTAACTGGTCTTTTCCATTATCGTGGACAAAGCACGAACATCCAAAAATATGGAAATGAGATATGAGAGGCTTGCTTGCCGTTCCATAGTTCCTATGATGCCTTGTGATGTTGGTTTGTCAACGGAGATTTGTTCTCGGTATAACATGCGAAGTTTCATTAGCCTCGTCTAGAATTTTGATGGGAGTCCTAAATCTGGCAGCGTGGGTTCTTGATGCTTTTGAGTGTTCTATTTTTCCTCTCAAAGAATCCTATTTTGTTGAGGCGTGGCTGCAAGGGGACGTCCTATGCTCTATTCCTTTAGTATCGTGAGAACTCTTTAACCATCGCATTCACGAAATCGCTTCCTTAATCCGAATGAATCTTTCCCGGTTTCGGTGTTCTTCTCAACACTAAGCCTTTCCTAAGCGTAGGTAACTGCGTTTTGACGTCGACTTATTTGCAATAAATATGACCTATGTATAGCCTGGCGGTAGTCATCAATGCCACTAATGTGT